>PVIC010006587.1:0-53780 GCA_004025085.1 Thryonomys swinderianus
CACATCTGTAACCTATTTATTTCACTTATGAGTATGTCCTTAAGGTATGTCCTTTTTTTCTTGTCTTTTTGTGAAGACAGTCTTACTATGTACATAGCCCAGGCCTGCCTTGAACTGCGTAGTTTGCCGAGAGTGGTCTCAGACTTTCAATCTTTCTGTATCCATCTCTCCAGTACTTCGATTTCAGGCCTATATCACCACTCCCAGCTCTTTTCCTTTTTTTAACTGTCCACCCTCTGAGAAAAAACTACACACCTCAGGTATAGTTTTAAGTTGACACCTATGGTTTTTTTTATTACCAATTTAAAGAGTTGCTAAGGACTTAGTTACTAGGGAATTATGTGCAGTTAACACATTTAAAAATAGTCATTGGACTCCACAACAATTTGAAACCCACCACCATACATTTTAAAATGTACTAATCATTTTTCACTCAGGAATTTCATGCAGTTTCTTTCTCTTCTTTTAATTTGTATTCATTCATTTTCCCCACAAAACTTTACCCCCAAATATGTTTCTGCTTGGGGGGCTTTTACCTTTT
The DNA here is from genome assembly GCA_004025085.1 of Thryonomys swinderianus. Classification (NCBI taxonomy): domain Eukaryota; kingdom Metazoa; phylum Chordata; class Mammalia; order Rodentia; family Thryonomyidae; genus Thryonomys; species Thryonomys swinderianus. The sequence continues at coordinate 542 of PVIC010006587.1, forward strand.
CATATTCCATTATATCAAAAAAAGGCATCCATTTGAAATCTCAGTATTAATAAATGTACTGTGACATGTTTCTCAGGCTTAAAAATGTTTTTTGGGGGACTGAGTTGCTACCACATTTATTATTACAGTTTGTCACAGACAGTTATATCTTGCTGTGTTGTATCATAGAAGTCAAAGCTTTTGAACTTTGTAACGAGTGGGATTTTTTTTCTCACTGTATTGTCACAGGTGAATGCTGCTTATTTCTTAAATGCAACAGGATTCAACATCAGTTCTAGTGTCCCCTAGTTACTTCAGTACTTTCTAATATGTCCCTAATCACATAACGAGGTGATATCACAAGTTGTTTTCCATAATCATTTGATAACTCAATTGTGTCCTTGAGTGTTTTTTTAGTCTTTTTGAAACAAGATCTCACTTTGTAGTTCAGGCTGGCCCTGAACTCAGGATGTAGCTCAGGCTAGCCTTGAACTCATTGCAATCCTCCTGCCTCTGCCTCCTGAGTGCTGGGATTATAGGCATGAGCCACCATGCCTGGCATTATGTGTCCTTGAGTTTTAAATAAAGAAATTAAAACCCTCCTGTCATGGGGCTCGACTAGCAACCTATTAGATGTCAGATGTGCAGAGTTTGTGTCTCTTGATTATCAAAGGACAAGGGAGGTTAAAAGTTGGAAGAATTTATTGAGAGAAAGCTCCTGAGAGACAGGAAAGGTTTTGAACACTAGGCCGCCAAGGCTCTGTAAAGTTGTGCAAAACTACAATTTGGAAAACCATGGGTCAAAAGACCATCAACCTATAAGATTACACATATAGTTGCTTAGCTAACAGTGATCCAATAGAGAAGTAAGGTGCATAGTAAGAGTATACAATGTGCATCACTAACTGTAGCTTCTCTGTGTAACTTCTTAGGTAGAAAGAGCAAAGGCATTCTGGGAAAAGGATGAGAATAGGAATCAGGTTGTTCTGGTCACCCACCTCTGCTTCTGATGCCTTCGGCAGCCTCAGTGAACTGGGGGGTTGCTGATTACATACAATCTCAAGCAGCTGTCTATCTCCAGGGAGCTCGAGGCCCGGTTCTCTACCAGTCCATCTCTGCCAGTCCAGGCACAATTTTGATGTGTCTTGTCTTGTGGACTGACTCCCTCAAGAGTCTGACCAGTCCTTCTCAGACTGCTGTTTAATTTCTATCAAACGTAACTGTCTGAAATTCAACAGAAGTATTTCTTAGAGTCATTTGCTTTCCTTCTTTCTAGAAGAATAACAAAGACCTGTTTTCAAGATTTGACAAATGGGTATTTATGCCTGTTAATCTTTCACTAGAGATACCGTGTTTAAAGCTAAAATATTTAGTTGGGAGAGTTAAAATATTATTCACCTCAATTCATGTGAAGGAAAATCTGTATCACAGAATCTAACTGGTGTAGTTAATTCTTATCATTTATCATATGCACTGACTGACATGCTTTCTCATGGAAAAGTCTCCTCATTTTTTTAAACTATTAAACCTCTGACACAGCTAGCTCCCGCTGAATTCTGATTTGCAGACAGAGTACAGAGTCTTTCCACAAGTTTCTCACTTGTGTGAAACAAAGTGCTGCTGCCTTCCTGGTAGATGTTCTCCCTGCTTTGCCCCTTTGGGAATGATGCATTCTTTGATAATAAGCCCAAGACAGAGGGCTTCAGGTGGAGGGGTGAGAATTTCACCCTTTCCCAATTTTGTAGTCAATTTGAATTCAGAACAACTCAATGTGGTTCCAAATATCCTCTTTCTATGGCATACTTTTGATCTGGGACAGGGAAAAAGATAAGCTAGAGTACAGTGCTGTGAATACAGAAGCTTGGACATCACCAGCATTTCCACTGTCATTCTGTCTGGCACCATGGCAGGATTTAGAGTGCATAAGAAGTGAGCTTCTTTTAAATTGGGAGAGGCATGATTGCAAAAGAAAGGAAGGGAAGCCTGCAAGATGCTTCTGGTGGGTTAGCATTGTTAAAGAGTTACATGGTCCAGGCGTGGTGGCTCATGATTGTAATCCCACCACTCAGGAGGCAGAGGCAGGAGGACTGCTGAGCTCAGGGCCAGCCTGAACTACAAAGCAAGATTCTGTCTCAAAAAAAAAAAAAAGTTACATGGAAGTCAAATATAGGGAAATTAATGCCTTTAAATCTTCATATGATAGCCCCTTGGAAAGCCTTTTTGTTTTTGAAGTCTTCTTAGAATCTTCTGGATTGTGTTCATTTTTAAAAAGCTATTTGATGAGGTAGGTGGGTTACCCACTTTCCGGGTTTCCCCCTTGGTCTCTCTTAGGCAGAAGTTTTCTCTCTCAATAAAATTTTCCTTCTAAAAACAAAAAAACAAGCAAAACCAACCAAACAAACAAACAAAACCTATTTGAGTTGATGTGAGTTATGAGCTCTTAACTGGATTTTGTTAATATAATTTCAAGGCAAATCACATGGCCGGGTCCAGAGGCTGGTACCTTCTGACTTATTCTGGACAGCAGAGCACCAGGACCAGAGCTGGCCTGGACCTGGGCACCAGAGGCTGGTAGTATAGCCTGACATGAAGCCAATTACCTTTCTGAACATAATGCTTTTACTCACTTGAAGTCAGAACTGCCACCTAGACATAAATTCAGGAGAAGATGCCATTGGACACATGAAGGGAGGGATGGTAGGCATGGGGATAAGAAGGAGGGGGACAGCACCTGTGGGATATCATCTTGGCTGATCTCTAAGTGTCCTTGCTGTGTTTGTCTGTTTGGTCTGATGTCTTTCTGACAGTGCAGCTCAACATGGACACGGTGTGTGAGCCTTGCCTCGCAGGCTACTTCTCAGATGCCTTTTCTTCCACGGACAAATGCAAACCCTGGACCAAGTAAGTGATAGCAAAGAAGCTGAAGGAGTTGGTTGTTTTTTAAACAACTCAACTTCTGCTGTCTCATCTGGGTTGAAAATAGGCCGATTCCATCTGGTTAGGCTTCCTCTTAGGAAAACAACTGTCAATTCATTATGGAGAAAATAAACAAGTCAATCCAGTTCTTCAACCTGCTGTGTGACAGGAACTTAGTATTACTTACTAGATTCAGTAGTCTGTAACTGAATAGTGTATCTTTGTTCACTTATTCTAATTACGGTTTTCTAACTTTTTTTCTTACTTGGTTGAAAATGACTTATGACTTCTTTTTGGTGGTGCTTGGGATCAAATCCAGGGTCTCCCACGTTGCTGGGCAAGGACCCCATCACTAAGTTACAATGCATGACGTTTATTTACCATTCCTCCTTCACTTATCATTCCTCCTTCTCACCATTTCCCAACATCACCAGAGTTCACTTATTCATCCAGAGTTTGTATATCCGTCTGCACTACATCTGTGCACCTAGAAATTCCTGTGTATGTTGGCACCTCCTGGGTCTCACTTTGTAGTTCAAGCTGGCCCTGAGCTCACTATGCAGCCCAGGCAAGCCTCAAACTCAGCAGTCCTCCTGCCTCTGCCTCTTGAGTGCTGGGATTATAGGTGTGAGCCACCATGCCCAGCATTGTAATATGTGGTTACGGACCTAGCCCTTGCAAGGCAGCCACCAGAACCACTGAGCTAAATCCCTAGCCCTTAATAAATTTCTTGATAATCATTTATATTGTTCCCAGTCTCTTGGAGTAGTACATTTTATTTGGTACCGGGAGTTGAGTTTAGAACTTGCACTTGCCAGGTGGGCAATAATAATAATTTTGTAATTAACAATCTCATATAGAGGTTAAGTATCCCTTATCCAAAATTCTCAGGACCAAAATATTTCAGGTTTTCCAACTTTTTCAGATTTTGGTGTACTTTCACATACATAATGAGATATTTTAGGAAGAAGAACTGTGTTTAAGCACAGAATTCATTTTGTTTCATATACACATATCGTGAAGGTAATTTTAATGTTATTTTAAATTGAACAAAATTTCATGGTGTCAGGTGTTGTGATTGTGGGGTTATGTTAGTGCTCAGTTTCTGAAGCACTTTGTATGTTAGATTCTTAGATCCAAGTTGACTGACCTGTATGTGCTATGGTCATTTACATGAGTTTATCTGTGGTAGAACTCCACTGCAATGATTCTTTCACTTCACAATACATTCTTATTAAATGGTGATTTTCTGATCCATGTAGTTTTATGATGAAAATATATTCTTTATTTTCCAGCTTCTAAAAAAGACTCATCAAAAGTTCACCAATTAGCCATGGTGATTAAAACATTTGGAATCTTCTTTACTACCCACTCTACTCTCACCAGTTATGAGGGTATTCTCCTCAAGTATTCTCTAAGAACTTTGTCCACTTTTTTTTTAATTGAATTCTTTATTGGTACAATTTATATACACACAATCACACATAACATTGGGGAATTTGTACCAATATATGACACGTTAATTGTCATTTTTACCCATATCCTTACCCACCTCACCTCCCCACCCCCCATATATATGCTCTTTTATTTTCTTTCAGAATCACATTTATTCCTTCCCCTCATTACATTCCCACACCAAATTTCCTTTGGAAATTTCCCATTCTACAAAAACTGTCATACTTTCTAGAGCTCATTTGCATCTATAGGTGCTCATATCAAAGAGAAGATCTGGTATTTGCCTATCTGTGATCTATTTATTTCACTTATTAGTGTGTCCTCCAGGTGTACCCATTTGCACATAAATGAATGAATCATGTCATTCTTTATGGAAAAATAATTCTCCATTTTATTAAAAAAAACCACACATCTTCTTTATCCAGTCTCCAGTTGATGGGCATTTGGGTTATTTCCAAGATTGAGCTATCACGAACTGAACTGCTATGAACAAGGATGTACATCTGTCTTTCTGATGTGATTTTTTTTTCTTTTGAGACAGGGTCTTGCTTTACAGTTCAGGCTGGCCCTGAACTCACTATGTAGCCCAGGCAAGCCTCGAACTCAGCAATCCTCCTATCTCTGCCTCCCGAGTGCTGGGATTACAGGCGTGAGCCACCACACCTGGCACTGTGGTATGTGGTATTGATTGCTGGTGGGTGTGAGTCACCACGCCCAGCATTGTATGTAGTTACCGAGATCGAACTCAGGGCCGTGCGCTTGAGAGGCAGGCGCCGGAATCACTGAGCTAAATCTCCGGCCCTCCAATGTGATTTTTAAAATTCTTTTGGGTATATTCCTATCAGGGGGAGAGCAGAGTCAAATGGGACCCGTAGTCCTAGTTTTCTGAGAAATCTCCACACAGATCTCCACAATGGTTGCACAAGTCTGCAATCCCACCAACAGTGGAGAAGGGTTCCTTTCTCCCCACAGCCTCACCAGCATTTATTGTTGGTTGATTTTGTAATAGCGGCCATTTTTCGTGGAGTGAGATGAAATCTCAGTGTTGTTTTCATCTGCATCTCTCAAATGACCAGTGATGTTGAACATTTCTTCATATTTGCTTAGCTGCTTTGACTTCTGCCTCTGAGAAGCCTGTTTATTTCAGATGCCCATTTTTGAACTGGGTCTTTAAACTTGGAGAGGCTGATCTGTTTAAGTTCTTTATATATTGTAGATAATAGCCCTTTGTCTGATAAACAGCTAGTAAAGATTTTTTCCACGTTGTTGGTTGTCTTTTAGCAGTTCCAGTGACTTCTTTTGCTCTGCAGAAGCTTTTCAGTAGGATGAGATCCCATTTGTTGATTCTTTCTGCTAGTTCTTGTGCTAGAGAGGTTTTATTCATAAAGTCTCTGCCTAAGTCAGTGTCTCCAAGAGTTTCACCTAACCTGTTTTCCAGCAGGCTTATTGTTTCTGTTTTAATGTTTAAGTCTCATATCCATTGTGAGTTTAGTTTTGTGCATGGTGAAAGACATAGGTCTAGCTTTAGTTTTTGGCAGGTTAAAGCCCAGTTTTTCCAGCACCATTTGTTAAAGAGGCTGTCTTTCCTCCATTGATGATGTTTGGCTCCTTTGTCAAAGATAAGGTGGCTTAGTGTATCCGGGGTTGTTTCTGCATCTTCTAATCTATTCCACTGGTCTTCAGGTCTGTTACTTTGCCAGAACCATGCAGTTTTTATCACAGTGGCTTTATAGTGGAGTTTTAAATTGGGGATTGTAATACCCCCTGCCATGTCATGGTTGCTTAGAATTGCTTTTGCTATTCCCAGGGATGTAAGGCTGGTTCAACATATGTAAATCAGTAAATGTAATACACTATATTAACAGACTCAAGGACAAAAACCGTATGATTATCTCAATAGATGCAGAAAAAGCATTTGACAAAATCCAATACCCATTTATGATCAAAACCCCACAGAGAATTGGAATAGATGGACTTTATCTCAATTTAATACAAGCTATTTATGAGAAACCAATAGCCAGCATCATACTTAATGGGCAAAAACTGAAACCTTTTACACTAAGATCAGGAATGAGACAAGGATGCCCGTTGTCACCACTCTTGTTCAGTATAGTGCTAGAAACATTAGCCATAGCATTCAGGCAGGACAAACATATAAAAGGAATAAAGATAGGAAAGGAAGAAGTTAAGCTGTCATTATTTGCTGATGATATGATACTCTATCTAGAGGATCCTAAAAACTCAACCAAAACACTGCTAGACTTAATTACCAAATTTAGTAGTGTTGCTGGATACAAGGTCAATACTCAAAAATCAACAGCCTTTGTCTACACAAACAACAGACTCACTGAAAGAGAAATTGGGGAGTCAATCCCTTTCACAATAGCACCCAGAAAAATGAAATATCTGGGAATCAACCTAACAAAGGAAGTGAAAGACCACTACTCTGAAAACTATAGGACTCTGAAAAACAAGATAAAGAAGGAGATCAGAAAGTGGAAAGACATCCCTTATTCCTGGGTAAGGAGAACCAACATCATCAAAATGGCTATACTCCCACAACTACTATACAGATTCAATGCAATTCCAATTGAAATTCCAAAGCTATACTTCACAGAACTAGAGAAAATAATACAAAAATTCATCTGGAACCACAAGAATTTTGTCCACTTTTGTGATATTCTATTCCCCTATAGATTTAAATGCTCAGGAAGAAATGAACTCCTCTTCCTTTAGTATAATAGTCTTTTCTGTATTTGTTTTTAAAACAAGAATATTAAGCCAAAGCACTTAACTATTCTTCTCTTCACAGCTGTACTGTCCTTGGAAAGACAGAAGAACATCATGGGACAGAGAAATCAGATGTGGTTTGCAGTTCTTCTCTGCCATCTAGAAAGCTGCCGACAGGTATGCCAGACTCAAGCCTGCTGGATGGTAGATGTGCCTGGTATGGGCAGCTGTCTACATCTCTTAGGAATCACATGCTGTATTTGCATGAGTTCTTCTGTCCTTTTTCATTTCATCCTATCCAGGGCCATCTGTATTTTCTTCAGCATTTAAACTCTAGATATGTTGTATATCCAGTTTCTAAAAACTAGTGCTAAGACTTGAACCTAAGGACTTATACACGGTCATACTTGGTAACTTTTTACAAGGAATTGGAGATAACTAATATATTTATACACAGAAAGAAAAGAAAGCCGCAAACCTGAATGAAAATTTCCAGACACCAGGGTGATGATGGTCACAGTGATGTCCCTGTGGGGAGATTTTGATCACAAACCAGTGGCAGCAACTTGTCAGAATCTGGCTGTCATGATTTAGGACACATTTTGTAAATCAAATTAATCATAAGCATAATTTCAAAGATTGACAGAACATTGCTGGTTAATGAAGGAGGCTGGTGACTCCAGGTGACTGGGTCATTATGGAGGGGAGTCTGCACAATGGAAGAAGTAAAAGAAGTAGCAGGAATACCTTTGTAACGAGGCAAGAGAACTTAGAACACAGAACAATGGGGTGGGCAGGTCTGGGGCTTAAATCTGACATTTTGAGAGACAGGAAGACATTCAAGTGTGTGGATATGGAGTTACACAATCAGAGCAGAGTTTTTGAAAGATCATTTGGAAGATAGCATAAAAAAGAACTGAAGGAAGCAAAGGATAATTTTTTAAAAGGGAGAAGGAAAAGAAAGGTGGGAGTCTGGGAACCAAGAATTTACAATACAAAGGTTCTAGCAAAAATGAGACTGAGGAGGACGAGGACAGTGGTAGTCTGTGTGGCATCATAACTGAAATAGCAAAAGTGCTTTCCAGGGTGGTGTGTTTCTCTTCCCAGGGCCGAAGCCCTGGTGCCGGGCTGGTGTTTGGACAGATGTGGTGAAGACTCTCTTTTGCCTGAGAGGCTTCAGCCTTGAGAGAGGGAGCGCGGGGCCTGGTGAGCACGACACACAATGTCCTGACGCTGAGCAGCACCCCGTGTGGTGATGTGGGCTCTGAAAAAATCCGGGTGGGCCACGGAGAGCTGCCGGCTTCTTTCATTCCAGACCCACATCTATGTTTCTGAAGTTAGATTTCTAGGGGTTTGTTTTAACATTGCATAATTTAAATAACCTCTAATGTTATATTTTTCATTTTCTTCCAACACAGACCCCCAGATTTACCTGCCCAGTTTAATTATTCTGCTTCTCTTCATGTCCATGGTGTTAATGGCCGCTGTCATCTTCGGCATTTACTATAGGAAAAGGGGGAAAGCAGTAACAGGTACTGTGTCTGACGTGGTGTTTGAAAATTAATCTTGAAAAAAATAGCTAAGTTGGTGGGTCAATGCTTTGGAAGCTGAGTAGATTGTCCACTAACTACATATAAGGTCTGTTTAAATAAAGGGGCTGCACTTCAAGATGAGAAACACCCTTGAATAGCTGATTCACTGCTATCTAGCAAAACAAAACAAAAAAGCCAACTGTGCACCTTTTTCAGCCTTTAGGGGGCCTGATGACCTGTAAGCTTTGTGTTTCCGCTGTGTAGATTGTGTATCATCCGATACATGGTGGTTGCACTTATCCTTGAATATATACATTTTTAATGTATCCATTTAACACAAAGACAATGTTCAGATAAAGAGTGGAGGAGGTTTTGATTACTGTATTATCTTCAAATGCGAATCTAAAATTATAAGTTACTTGAAGTTAAGTTTAGGTCCTCATTCCTAGAATGGATAATCTAATGTTGCCTTTGATATTGTCTTTAAATATCACGTCGTGTTTTAAATGTCAAAGATGTGTCATGTCTTTAAATAACTATTTTATACTGCAAAGCTAAAAGAAGTGTAATTTTTATGAAAGAATTCAAGGTTTCATTCAACTTGACAAAGGTATTTCTTGGTCTCTCAATGCTCAAATCATTCTCTTCTGAAACATCTGTCATGTTGCGATCCATTCCCATTTGCAGTTGCCCCCTTAATTATTTGCCCACCTCTGCTCTGCTCTGCTGAGGTTCTCCCACACCACATCCAGGACTTCGGGGAGCCCTGCATATCTTTCTATTAACTCTTCATTGACTGATGTCCCAAGCAATCCAAGTTCATTAAAGAGAAACATGGTAACTGAAGGTGTGATTGTTAAGTGAGAGCCATGTTGGAGCAGGGACCAGAGTTTTTGTTATGTTTTAAGGAATCCATTCATTGGGGGCTGAGGATTTAGCTCAGTGGCATCACCACTGCCTGCTTAGCAAGTGCAAGGTTATGAGTTCAATCTTCAGTACCACAAATAATAAGTAAATAAATAAGAATCCATTCACTACTGAGAGTATTATTATAGTATATGTGCTGCCGAAGCGAGCACACTACTGAGAGTATTAACAAAGAAAATGGTGAAGGCCAAATTGTGTCATAGATAATATGGTATAAATGCTCTCTAGGGCAGCCTTTCACTTATCTAACAATATCATAACCCAGAATTTAGAAAATATATGTTCACAGGATGAGGATCATTTACCCAGTTGTGTTAATGTGAGACAGATTTTCTGATGTTTTGTTCTTTAGTTTGTTTTTCCCTAACAATATTTAATAATATTTTACTCTTTAATAATATATTTTAAATACATTTTATTTAATAATATTTCAAGAAAAACAGTAAGCCCATCAATTACCTGACTGGGAATTATGGCTGCTAGCTTCCTTTTTATTCATTCATTTCACACATGTTAATCAGGGACAGGGCTGGCAATAGAGCTTCAGTACAGACACAGCCAGGATGTTCCTGGAGGAGGCGTCTTGGTGGGCAAGCAGAGTGTCAGGTTTGTAGGGTGAAGTGAGGGTGGAGATGTCCAGTGCCAGACAGCAGATGCTGGAGGGTCTGCCCAGCCTTGAGTCAGCTGGCACCTCCCTGAGCTCTGAGAGACCAGTTGGAACCTTCCTCTAACCTGCCCTTGGGGAATCCAAGTGAATCACAGTATCCTGCACTGAGGGAAGTGCACACTGGAGAACATAGAAAATTGGGGGGATTGAAAGAGGTTCATGCAACTGGAGTGCAAAGTAGCAGAACCACAGCAAGAGAAGCCAGATGACTCCAGCCTGCAGGCCTCTTCAGGAATCACCTCCTTATCTTAGCCATGGGAAACAAGGGTAGCCCTCTGCCTACAGTGTAAAAAACAATGAGGGGAATTCAGGAAGAGATGCAGTGCACCAGCTAGTAAGGCTGCTGTAACTGTCCTATAGGGATGATGAACGGCTATCACCCCTGGGCACAAGTATTACTTTTAGCACCATCTGTACTCATCTGGTACTGATTCCTTTAAGGAAAGAACTGCAACTTTCCTTTGCTTTGGGGTAATTTTATCTCAATAAACTTAAACATTATAGGAAAGCAAGAAAATGATGACAATGGCTATGATGATGATGTTGATAACAGCAATAACTGACATTTGGGTAGTTAATATGTGACAGCATGGTGATCTACCATGTCAGTACATTTTCATAAAAGTACTGTTATTTTCCCTATTCTCTGATGAGGAAACTGAGGTTCGAAGAGGTTAAACCATGCAGTCATATAACATAAAGGCCATAACTTAAGTGATATGATATGTATCAACCAATGAGCGCCATGCCTGGTACATAAAGTACTTGCTGGGTGAGAGATCATCAGCTATTACTATGAACTGTGATTATGTTTCAGTGAAGAAATGACAAATCCTAACTTTAGTCTTAATAGTGAATGCAACACTGAATATTCATTAGAAGTGGGTTAAAAATTTTATCTTTGCGTTATACAAACTCGTAGATTTTTTTGAAATTCAGAGATCTGACTTTTTAGATTTTACTGTTTCTGTTTTATGAGAGTTACAGAGATGTTGTTTGTGTATACCACAGAACACATTCTTAGAAGCAAGAAGGTACAGTGGAAAAGATTCACTTTTGACCCTTAGCTCTCCAGCTTGTACTTCATTTTTTTTTTTTCTTAGCAGTACTGATTGGAACCCAGGAACTCTGTAGGAGTTACATCCCCAAACCCTTTTTACTCTTTGTTCAAGACATAGTCTCAGTAAGTTATTGAGTTTCCCAGGCTGAGCTTCAACTTGAAGTACTCCTGCTTCAGCTTCCCAGTGTGCTGTGATTACAGGCATGCACCATCATGCCACCATGCACCTCACTTTAATTTTACATATATCTGAGCTACTGTTTAGTCACTTCATCATCTCTGGGACAGAATAGTCAACACTCATGACCTAAAGGAGAAGAGGGTTTTGTCTCATGATTCAGTGGATTCAATCCATGTACAATTGGCTGAGTTCAAAAGAGAAATATGGTGGAAGGGGAGAGTGGAGGAAGGCTACTTGTCTTTGAGCAACTAGTAAGCAGAGAAAGAGACAGAGAGAGAGAGAGAGAGAGAGAGAGAGAGAGAGAGAGAGAGAGATGGATAGACAGACAGGCAGGCAGACAGAGAAGGGAGGAGCTGGGGATAAGATCTTCCAGGTCACATTCCCAACCACTCATTTTTTCCAACCAGCCCACCTCCTACAGTACAATGATCTATAAACTTATTGGTGAATTAAGTATGTGTGATGCAATCACTTTGCAAAAAGTTCCGCCTCCATGGGCTAGAGATTTAGCTTAGTGGTTCCAGCATCTACCTAGCAAGCGCAAGGTTCCTGGTTTAATCCCCGGTAACCATATACGATACCTGGCATAGTGACTCACACCCACCAGCAATCAGTACCACATACCACAGTGCTGGACGTGGTGGCTCACACCTGTCATCCCAGCACTTGGGAGGCAGAGGCAAGAGGATTGCTGAGTTTGAGGTTTGTCTGAGCTACCTAGTGAGCTCAGGGCCAGCCTGAACTACAAAGCGAGACCCTGTCTTAAAAAAAAAAAAAAAGTTCTACCTCCAAACTCATGAAGCCTTTGAGGAACATTTTAGATCTAAACCATTATAGATGTTTGGCTGGAAAATCAGTCTCCTAGACACATCTTTATGCTCTGACATGTTCAGTTTGGTTTCTCGTAGTGAAAAGTTGCCAAGAGAATGTGAATGCAAGGCTATTGCAGCTGTCTATAGTCTAAGAGCAGGTCTTAGAGCCCCAGGTGTGAACAGGTATTTTATGGAACATTAGTGGGCCATGTTTTTCATTATGTATAACGGGAAGTTCTGTGTTTGATAAAAGTTGGATAACTTCATAGTCTTTATATATTCTTAAAACTTTTTAATTTATATCAGTACATAATGATTATATTCATTGTGGGGAGTTGTTACATATACATGACACATCTCAGTTATTTTTCTCCCTTCCCCTTCAGCCCCATTTAAATTTTTTCTTTTTATGCCAGCATTAATTATTATTATTATTATTATTATTATTATTTATTCATTTTTTGCTTTTTGGAGACAGGGTCTCGCTTTGTAGTTCAAGCTGGCCCTGAGCTCACTACAGTGCCCAGGCAAGCCGCCGTGAACTCAGCAAACCTCCTGTCTCTGCCTCCTGAGTGCTGGGATGACAGGCGTGAGCCACCACGTCCGGCATTGTGGTATGAGGTGTTGATTGTTGGTGGGCGTGTCTCCATGCCCAGCATTATATGTGGTTACCGGGGATCGAACTCAGGTCCTTGCGCTTGCGAAGCCGGCACCAGAACCACTGAGCTAACCCTCTGGCCCTCAATTCATTTATTTTATAAATCTTTCTCAAGTTAACATAGATTAACAGCCAGACTGATAGGGCAAAAAACATATAAAACACATAAGACAATTATACTAATTCAAGGTATACACTTTTAGACACACTGGCCATGCTTGATTATAGTCTATGTGTGAGTGTGTGTGTGTGTGTGTGTGTGTGTGTGTGTATGAGTATGCATGTGTGTGTCCTTACTATTTGTCCTTTCATGGTCTTGAAATAAGTTCATTCATGTATGTATTTATATGGGTTATAAACCTAGGGTCTTATGCATTCCAGCCAAGCTCTCTACAGTGAGCTACACTCCCAGCCCCAGTTAATTTGTTTTTAAATGCATTCATTTCCAGGATCACTCACTGAAACACTGGCAGTGAAATATATTTAAAATAAGATGGAGGCAACAGAGGATTCAATAATTCTGAGCCTGACACAGAAAAATAACTTGTTCTCACATGTGGCATCATGAAAAATAGCAGAGGGTGAAACAGTGGTTACAGGGGCAAGGGGGAAAGGAAATGTGTAAATATAGGTCAAAAAATGCAGTTTCATGTATACAGGATAAATAAGGCTGGAGAATTTTTATTTCATTCAGGTTTTCTGTTAAATGAGCTGAATTTAGCTCATCACACACACATGTGTACACACACATACTCTCTCATACTGGGTAAGTATGTGACATAATGGATGTTAACTTACTTTACTATAGTAAACATATGACTACCCATATTGATCCTATAACATCATGTTGTAAAACTTAAATATACAAAAATATGTTAAAAAAGTAGGAAGTATACAAAATTTTATTTTGAAAAAGAGACTTGAAAGTATAATATGAAGCCCTCATCTTTGCTTTGTTTTTCTAGCAAATTTGTGGCACTGGATTAATGATGCTTGCAGTCACCTAAGCGGAAATAAGGTAAAATTAAGTCTTTAGTGCCTTCCTCAAGTACTTTCAAAAGTTAGCCTGAAGTGACTCAAGTCAACACTTGAGCCCCATTGCTGAAGGGCCAGCTCCGTTTATGATGCCAAACATCACATCCAAGGGCTGTTTCTTGCCTAAGTCAATGCTCATTCTAAAGCCCTGTTTTCCTTTTTGACCCATTCCGTGTTTGTTTATTTTGCTGAGATCGAACTCAGACCCTTAATGTGCTGGGCGAGCGCTGTACCACAGAACTACCCCAGCCCCTCATTCTTCATCTGTCATCTCTCCATTCATGCTATTTTTCTGGTACTATTCTTGCCTGCCTAGGACAGAGTTGTAGGAGGAATAAACTACAACTTTCCTTTGCTCTTATACTCATTTTGGTAATTTTTTATTTTGACATACATTCAAAATTACAGAAAAAAACAGTGATACTATATAAACAAACTGCCATGCACCCTGCCCCCAAATTTACCTGTTGTTTATATTTTATCACATTGCTTTATTCTTTTTTGTGCTGTACTGGGTACTGAACTCAGGACATTGTGCTTGCCAGGCAGGAATAGTACTGCTGAGCTACATCCCCATCCCCACATTACTTTATTCTTTGCTCTCTCTCATATATTCATATATATATGCATATTTTTCTTGAATAATTTTAAAGTGAAAGGAGATTGTATAATCCTATACCTTTAAATACCTCAGTGTACATTTTTAAAAAAATAAAGACATGCTTTTATATAACCAGAGTACATTGGTCAAAATCAAGATATTTAACATTTTACAATAGTACAATAATACTTTCTAATTCACATTTGATACTAAAATTCCATCAGCTCTATTTTCTCTTTCAAATCTATTTTCTTAAGTATAAAATTCATCAGCCTTAAGATCATATTGAATTCTCTAATTCCACTTCAAACACTAAAGGATCCATTCCCATCTTTCTCTAGCAGTAGAGAAATCTGGCTCCTCTTATTCTCAATACGTTTACCCATTTGCTCAGTTATTAGAATACACAGAGAGTAGTTTCACAATTATCAAACCTTACCACAGAAAACACAGAGCTCCTAACTAAGGTTTAGTATTTAATTACAGTTTGGCTTTATGGTAATACTGTTATCATTTAGATTGTTTGGATATAATCCAAATATTGTGCTCAGATGTTACTTGGGTTCTTTCCTTGCACAGGAGTGAATATGCTAATCCTTTCAAACGCAGTAAGGCCGATGAATGTCTGAACTCAGGACACTGTATTCAGCTATTCCAGTTTAGGGTCCTCCTTCATTCTCTAATTTTAAGTAGAACATAAAGTGCTTTGGTGAATGTAGCACTTGTGCTTGTTATGATGGGAATAATTAGTATAAACCCCATCTTTAGCAGTGTTTAGCCAAACTTGTTCCAATAGCTCTGGGCACTAATGGCTTTACCTCTTGATTTTTTTTTAAATTGAATTCTTTATTGGTACATTTTACATACAGCTCACAATCACACTCAACATTGGGGAATTTGTACCAGTATATGGTATGAGTTAATTCTCATTTTTACCCATATCCCAATCCATATCCCCCTACCCACTTATATATATATGTGCTTTCTTTTTCTTTTCAAATCTTATTTATTCTTTCCCCTCATTACTTTCCCCTACCACATTCCCTTTGAGTATTTCCTATTTCACAAAATCTATCATAAATTCTAGAGCTCATTTACATCTACAGGTTCTCATACCAAAGAAAAGATACGATATTCACATATCTGTGATCTATTTATTTCACTTCTGTGTCCTCAAGGTGTGTCCATTTGCACATAAATGAATGAAACTTGTCATTCTTTATAGTAGCAGAGTAATACTCCATTTTATTATTTTTAAAAACCCACATCTTCCTTATCCAGTCTCCAGTTGATAGACATCTGGGTTGTTTCCAAGATTGGGCCATCACAAACTGAGCTGCTATGAACAAGGGTGCTCCAAGGAATTAAAAGATTCATTTCATAAAGACATATGTGCACCCATGTACCTCTTGAATTTATGTCCTCAGGAGTCCTCCGGCGACAGGTGTAACGGAGTTCCTGGGGCAGCTTCTCCTCAGCACGAAGTGTGTGAAGGCGTCTTCTTGCTGACTCGGGAGGAGAAGATGATTCCACAAGATGTGTGCTGTCCGGATGGCGCTGGCGTCTTCGGGGCTGCGTGCGCAGGCGCTAGGCGCTGTGCACAGGCTGGAGAGGCCAGGTCATTTTCTTTGGTTGAGATGGAGGGCGACCCCTTCAGGCAGATTCCCATGGAAGACGAGTACATGGACAGGCCCTCGCAGAGCCCAGACTCTTCCCTGTTCCCGACCCAGCCTGGAAGCAAATCCACACCCCCTTTCTCTGAACCCCTGGAGGTGGGGGAGAATGACAGTCTGAGCCAGTGCTTCACAGGAACCGACAGCATGGTGGATTCAGAGAGCTGTCACTTCACGAGCGCCCCGTGCAGGACTGACTGGATAATCAAGTCTCCTGAAAAATACTCACAGAAAGAGGTGGAAGATGGTGGTTGCCCACGCTGGGCAGCCAGTGCCAGCCTGGCAGACACCTGCATAGGCTGTGGGAACCCTCCCGGGGAAGACTGTGAGCCTCTCACAAGTTCCCTGTCATATGGACACTTGCCCCAGTGTGCTCATGGCATGGGCCTTCCTCCTGAAGAAGTAGTCGGCCGGGCAGAGGGGGGCTACACACCCCAGGATGGGGATGATGTGAGGCTTCCAGGTTCCTCAAAGGGAGGCACTGGATCTGGGAGCCCCCCCAGTGACCAGCCGCCTGTATCTGGTAAGTTACTCTCCTTATTTCTCACTTTTGAGCAAAAGGGCCTATTCTTGGTACAGGATTTGGGGGATTTAGCACAGACCACTGAGGGAAAAAGAAACTAACACGGGAAAATCCAGCCTGACCTCTTTCCCTTAACAAGCACTTCACTGGAAGTGTTGAGGTTCAGTCCATGTGCCAAATCGTGGGTGGCGGTCACTTCTGTGACTTCATCTTCTACTCCCAGGGCCCTCACCGGCCCTGCACACATCTCATACCCCTCTGCACTCGGGCTTCTCACGGTTAGGTTAGACCTCAGACTCCCACACTAACACCCGCCAGCGTCAACTTTGACCTCAGGACTAGCTGAACCAAGGGGTTAGCGCAGATTTCTGGTGTTTGGTCTTTGTTTTAAAACTAATTTAAGGCTCGTAAATCTCTCCAACAAAACTCTTACAAATTTTAGGAGGACAGATAAAATGGTTTAGTTAATTGTTAATTAATCAATATTTAAGTAGCATCTTGATTCTACACCAAATTAATGATGCACTAAAAATGTCTGTAAATGCTTTATAGGAGAGGCTCCTTCTATAATCAGTATGTATAATATGTTTATAGAACCCAGAGGATAATTTACAATTTAACGGTATTATAGAGATTTATGCTGCAATAACTGCTTGAGCATGAAAACTTACCAATGAAATCTTGACTTTTTCCTGAGGGTAAAACACCATCTGCTTCATTATGTACTTGTTTTGCCACTGATTGTGGGGTTTCCTCTGGCTCTAGGAATTACTAGCCCCATGAGGAGTCAGGGAAATCATTGAGAATCTTCTGGAAACTACAGACATTCTCTCTAGAAAACTTATGGGGCTTCATAGAATCCTCTAATTCTTAAAAAAAAAAAAAAATTCTATTCATGAGCCACCTGTCTCCAGAGATGTGTTTTCTTTCCTGTGTCTTGATTTGGACTGTAAGTGGCGCTAGCAGCCAGCTGTCTTTGAATTATTCCCTAATCCTAGGTAGCTAGATGGGTGCCTTCGGCACTGATACTGTTTTGCTTCGAGGTAATCAGTGTTTCTGGCTCATTTGATAAAACAATAGTGCTTCAAAATTTGCCAGGTTTTGTGCTTTGCTGGAACTACTACACAAATCTACTGACATCAAATTCTGTCATATAATTACCAGTTGAACTGAAAGGAGAAGATACATTAGGTATAGTTTCCCGTCAGAAGAACTCAAAATTTATTTTTAAGATTTTAAGGAATCACCATGACTAGAAATCTGGCCCTGTTCCCTGTTTGCACTGTTCTACCTCCATTTCAGCAGTTTGTTTCCTTCTGCTTGGCACACGGAGCCAAGATCTATGGGCTGTGGGAGCAAGACCACTATGGCAGGGTCACCAGGAAGATGGCCCTGGTCATGGTGAGGACATCGTAGGTCCTTGTAGGAGGTCATGGTTCTTCGAAGAGCACAGTTGGCCACATTTAAGGAGAATCCTATCCGCAAAGCCCCCTCCATATGCAAGTGTGTGCTTGCATGTGTATGTGTGTGTGTTTTTTGCCTGAAAATCTTTGCTCTCCCATCAGAGTTAAAGCAGTAGCCTCTTCTGTATCTCATTATTTCTCCAACACTAACCATCTAGGCATAGAGGGAAGGAATAAAAAGTGTGTCGTCAGCTGAGCGGTGTTAATTTGCAAAAAGTTTACACTGCTTTTTCTGTCCCTGCTGGTGCTCAGCCATGCAAAACATCCGTGTAGTCTGCCCGTGCTCAGTTGCCAGCCAGCAGGCGAAATTAATTTTCGCCTGAGGAAAAGCAGCACCCAGACTGACTTTTGAGCTGTACTATTCTCTCCGCAATTATTTCTACATGAGAAGGCCTTACGGTTTCTGGTCAAACAGCACATTCTCATTCTTTTTAAAATTATCATAATTTTATGTTCTATGAAATGTATGAAAGAGGAGGTATGTGGGTAAGGAGTTAGAGAGGGACCTGACTTCTGAGGGTCCCCTTAAAGGCACTGCATTGTTAAGATTTGTAGGTGAGGGCCGGAGGGTTAGCTCAGTGGTTCCAGCGCCTGCCTTACAAGCGCAAGGTCCTGAGTTCGATCCCCGGAAACCACATACAATGCTGGGCGTGGAGACTCACGCCCACCAGCAATCAATACCGCATACCACAGTGTGGGGCATGGTGGCTCACGCCTGTCATCCCAGCACTCGGGAGGCAGAGGCAGGAGGATTGCTGAGTTCGAAGCTTGCCTAGGCTACACAGTGAGCCCAGAGCCAGCCCAAACTACAAAGAGAGACCCTGTCTCAAAAAAAAAAAAAAAAAGATTTGTAGGTGGATTGCTTCTCAGCCTTTTGGCTAAGATAAAGTGAAGATTTGTAGGTGGTGGCTTCCTTTACTGAGTTTTTAGATTTTGTAAGTATTAGCTAGTTTAAACTTGTAACCAAATCAAGTGGTTTCTGGAGAAACAACAATGACTAGAGACTTCTATAGGAAAAAGTATCTTCATTGAGGCAGGATGTTTTTTTCAAGTGGATGTTCTTCAGACAGCTTCATAGGTAGAGAGACAATTAAAAGAAAATACCAAAGGCTTGCTAAGGCTATTTTAGTGAAAACTCTTAAAGAACAGTGAGACTTATTCATGAAGAACAGCAGAGGGGGTCTAAGGAACCATGTATGTCTTAGATGATGTCTAATCCTGATGGCTGGTTACCTTGGTTACAGAGTTCTCAGGCAGGGTTAGGAGAATTCCCACTGTGCCCCTGGAGAATTGTTACTTCATATGGAAGAAATAAAGGCTACTTATAATTAATGCGCCTGTCATTGGCTGATGATTTGGCTTTGGCTCCTAAAGTGATTCATTTGGTTCAGCCACTTCTGAGCCGGAGAGAGCTGTTTATTCACAGCTCCCCAGCAATTCCAGCCACAGCTAAAAATTTACTTTTCTATGAAACTTTTATTGAAGGTATACTGAGCCGGAGAGACTTGGAAAAACTGGAAAACAAGTAGGAATCAAGATTAGAGAAGGGAGACCACAGAAAGCACCAATGATTTAAAACATGAAGTTTTTCTACAGACTGCCCCTTTGCTGGCCTGCTGCTTTGATGGTGTTTGTAGGGAGCCATGGGCTGTTTCTCAAGGAGTTGACGTAGTGTCCTCACTGCTTTTTCAACAACACAGATTAAGCAGCTACAACCATTCAGTAGGAATTTCCATCTTTCTAGTATCTCTGAAGATGGTTTTGTTATGGTGTATTCAATGAGTAAATGTTTATAGTCTCATTCATTCAGTCAGAATAAGTAGATGAGCAAGCAGCTACCGTTCCCAGTTTTGTTCTCCAGTGTGTTTTCAGCCTTTCCCTCTTTAGAGCCAGAGAGAAGCCCGGGGTGGAAGGAGAGGCATTGTCTGCCTGGAAACACACAGCTGTCCTGCTCACAGGAGGCAGAAACCACAGAGTGCTGAGCTGGCCCGTCAAGTGGCACAGACTGAAGCACACACCTGGGAGCCAGGGGTATTTTAATACACCCGTCTGACTCCCCATTTCTCCCTTATCCTCAGTGCCATCCCTGGGTCCACCAGCTTGTTCTTGACCATCAATCTCCATTCTGAAAAGATGAAAAATAATCTTTGCTATCTGTATTTTCTTACTTTTCTCCATGTCACCCCAGCAATGGACAGTCCTCTCTTTCTAGCTTTCTTCACTCTCCTATTAGAATGAACGTTACCCACCAACCTGTAGCTCAGTATTGAATTAAATGTCAACTTTTAGCTCAGATTTGTAAGGTAGACACTCATTAGTTTTTTGGTCTTGAATCTTTAAGTTAAAATTATTATTTTTATAGTCTGGTTATTTGATAATAATATTCAGCATTCACTGGTACTAAAAGTCAATGCATTATTTCAAAATAAAGAAAAGATGTGTTCACTGTATACTTTGCTTCACTTAGTCCTACCTTTCTTTTTCTTTACCAATAGGACTCATTTGGGGAGGGTTTGGTCTTAAGATTTTACAGTTTTCAAGTATGAATCAGAATGGAACTATTAAATATTCCTCTTCCGTTATCTTCATATGCCCAGTTTCCTCCCAATGCCTGAAACACAGCTTGCATTTCCATAATGAGGAAAGTCACATGAGAAGCATATGGGTTAAATATAAAATATATTTTTAAAAAATTCCAAAAGAACCCAGTGAAGCCTGGGTAGTTTGAGTGTATTTGTGTATATTTTTAGTTCTGTTCCTTGGAAGAAAATCTACATGACAATTTAGTGGTATTACTTGGCATAGTTTTTGTGATTTAATATTCATATGCCATGCATTTTAAACACTGTACTAGGTTTTTGAGAAGAAAAGTGTGCATTACCTTGCTTAAAAATGTAAATTCTGTCAGGGATTGTGCTCTGACAGCTAGGTTTATTCTTTCTGCCTGAAAAAACAGATTCTAAGGAGCCTGCTACATAAAGCATGGGTTTAACAACGTATAAACATCTTTCTGATTATTAAGGACACATCATTTGTGCATTGTTTCTGTTGATTTTTGATGCTATTTTTAACTCTCGGGTTATCTGCACATTTTTCTCATTCAGTCACACAAAATATTAATGTTAAATCAACTAACCCATTTTAAACGTTACTCTTTAAAATTGTTAATTTTATAAAAATATGACTCATTCTAGTTTTTAACTCATAGCTTTGGGTAGCCTTCAAAGAACATTCTATCGGTTATACTGAATTACGCAGAGACGTGTAGGATTTGTGTGGCTGACCTGAAAGTTGCAGCTCTATCGATGGTTATTTTAGATAGTAGCTACCGGGCACTGACTAAGTGCTTTATCTGCATTGTCTTTTTAGTTATTTGTAGAAATCCTCTGGCCATGCGCCTCAACCAGGATCACTCAAATAATAAACAACAAAGCTGTGATTAAGCTGTCTGACAGTGAAACTTGTACATTAACCCTCCACACTATCTCCTCTTGTCAGTGCGGTGACAGCGACTTGCCTTGGGGAGAGCTGGGTGCTCAGAGGATAAAGACAAACACAGGCTCGGGGAATTGGCTGCTGGTGGAGTGTGGGGCCATAGCCAGGCTGGGCCCAGAAGTTTCTTCAGGAAGGGACACTAGGGTGTGCAGAAAGTGATGGTCGCGGGGCCTATGAATAGACTCCTTCTGCCAGGTGTCTCTGAAAGTTCCTATTTTCACATCACTGATTTTTTTTTTCATGGGGAAAGCCCTTTCTCCCACAAGCCTCCAACCACATCTTTTTTTGCAAGTAAGCTAAAAATAAATGCTTGAAGGTAGCCTTGAAGGAGAAAGCTGTCCAAAAGGCAGCCTGAGGAGAGGAGTGGAGAGGGAGTGACAGGCCCCTGCTTTGCATGTGTTCTTGGAAGCTTGGTAGACTAATGGTAGATGGAAAAGCCTTGGGCCTTTAAAAAATACAGACTTTTAACAAAGAGCAGTTTTAGGTTCCTAGAAACTTGAGAGGGTATTGCAGAGGTTTCCCCCATGTCCCCTCTGCATCCACACATATATAGGCTCCTCCCTCTGTAACCAGCATCCATGAAAAGAGGGAAAGTGTTTATTATAGTTGACAAACCTGCACTGAACTGACACAGCTAATTCACCCAAAGCCTACAGTCAGCATTAAGTCTTATTCTGTGAATGCTGACAAATGTAGACGGACACGGATCCACTCTTGTATCACAGAAAGTAGTTTCATAGGCTAACGATCTACACTCTGTCTGTTTATCCTTCCACCCCCACAAACCACTGATCTTTTTACTCTTTTCTTTTGCTTTGTCCAAAGTGCCATGCATTCGGAATCATGGGACGTAGCCTATTCAGATTGGCTTCTTTCACTTAGTAATGTGCATTTTGGTTTCTGCTGTGGCTTTTTTGACTTGAGAGCTCATTTCTTTTTATCATCAAGTACTATTCCATTGTCTAGATGTACCACAGTGTACAAGGAGTGGCTGAAAAATATACAGTGAATGTTTAAACTTTTAAACTCTGTTATAGAAAAAAAAAACACGTTGCCCCTCATCACCCTCAAAATTCTTCCCCCTCGGTTGAAACACATCTCAGTATTCTGCTCTCTGAAGCAGTCTGGAAAGTCCTTTTTCATGATACTTTCAGTTGCACTGTTGTGGCTGCCTCCATATTCTGAACAGTGTTTACCTTTCACAGTCACTTTGACTTTAAGGAAGAGCCAGGAGTCAGACAAGGCCAGAACCCTTGCAAAGATGGATTAGGACACATCATAAGGTATTTACAAGCCTCCCTTCTTGTTAGGTGGCACTTAGCAGCAGCTTTCAGGGTACTTTTGATCTCATCTCATACAGATAGGAAAGAGGAATTCCAGTACTGCCCCCAAAGGTGGCAAAAATGATGGGATATGTGTTTGAAGCAAAGGAGAATATATGGAGTAGTATTCATGGTAATATGTCTTTTAGTGTGATAAATTTTAAAAATTTAAAGTCACCATGTATTTTGACCACATTTCATATTTGCTCAGCTAACAATGAAGGACCCATGGTTGCTTCTAAGTTTTGGCAATTCTATAGCCACTGAGTAAAGTGGCTATAAACATCTGTGTGCAGATTTTTTAAATAGACATATGTTTTTAACTCCTTTGGTTAAATATTGGGTAAACAGGGAGTTTAAATCCTGGCTCGTGTGGTAAGCCTCTATTCAGTTTTTTTTGTTTGTTTGTTTTTTGTTTTTGTTTTTGTTTTTGTTTTGAGACAAGGTCTGGCTTTGTAGTTCAGGCTGGCCCTGAGCTCACTATGGTGCCCAGGCAAGCCGCCGCGAACTCAGCAATCCTCCTGTCTCTGCCTCCCGAGTGCTGGGATTACAGGCGTGAGCCACCACGTCCGGCATTGTGGTATGCGGTGTTGATTGTTGGTGGGCGTGTCTCCATGCCCAGCATTATATGTGGTTACCGGGGATCAAACTCAGGACCTTGGGCTTGCGAGGCAGGCGCCAGAACCACTGAGCTAACCCTCCGGCCCTCTATTCAGTTTTATAAGAAGCTGCCAAACTATCTTCCAAAGTGACTGCACCATTTGCCCCTTGCAATAAATGAGAGTTCCTGATGCTCCATCATCTCATCAACATTTGGTATTTATTGTCCTGGTTCTGGATCTGAGCCACTCTAATAGCTGTGTAGTGATATCTAATTATTGTTTGAATTTTCCCTTCCCTCGTGACATATGATGTGGAACAGCTTTACATATGCCTATTTGTCATCTGAGTACATTTTTTGGTGAAGCGTCTGTTACAGTTTTTCAGCCCATTTTTAAATTGGGTTATTTGCTTTATTGTTGTTGAATGTTAAGAGTTCATTGACTACTTTGGTATAAATTTTTATCAGATATGGCATGTTCAAATACTATCTTCCAAGCCCTGCTTATCTCTTATTCTCTTAGGCCTCAGGCCTCTTTTAGGCTGTCATGAGTATGCCTCATCCAAATCAGCCTGGCTGGCTCTGAGCTCACTATGTAGTCCAGGCAAGCCTCGAACTCAGCAATCCTCCTGTCTCTGCCTCCCGAGTGCTGGGATGACAGGTGTGAGCCACTACACCCAGCACTGTGGTATGTGGTATTGATTGCTGGTGGGCGTGAGCCTCCACGCCCAGCATTGTATGTGGTTACCGGGGATCGAACTCAGGACCTTGCGCTTGCGAAGCAGGCACTGGAACCACTGAGCTAACCCTCTGGCCCCAGCCTTCCCTCTTGACTTACCGTCTTATCAGTCACCAACAAGGGAGAGGGCTACCCTAACAGGAGAACCTCCTGGGGGCCCTCAAGAGTCAGTGGGGAAACTTGCCCTTCAGGGACACATGCCAACCACAGAAACCATGACAACCATGTGAAAAGGAAACCCCAAAGGCTCCTTTAGCAGTACGTACCTGATCATGCAGTTTGCATGGCCTGCCCTCTTAGAGCAGGTTGCATACCTCTGAAAAAAAACCTCTGAAATGTAGAACCAGCTGGGCATTATAGCACATACTGTAATCCTAGCTATTCAAAAGGCTGAAGCAGGAGGATCACAAGTTCAAGGCCAGTGTGGGTAAATGCCTGTCAGAAAGAAAGAAAGAAAGAAAGAAAGAAAGAAAGAAAGAAAGAAAGAAAGAAAGAAAGAAAGAAAGAAAGAAAGAAAGAAAGAAAGAAAGAAAGAAAGAAAGAAAGAAAGAAAGAAAGAAAGAAAGAAAGAAAGAAAGAAAGAAAGAAAGAAAAAGGAAGGAAGGAAGGAAGGAAGGAAGGAAGGAAGGAAGGAAGGAAGGAGTTAAGAAAATGAAATGCAGAGTGTAAATTCTAAGAAATTATTGCTTTTAGCAAGAACAGTTAAGGACTGAGCTATATTAATGGATGAGGATATTACCAATTCATTCTGAGCCTTGATCTAATCTAATACAGCATTCAAAGCACACTGACTAGATGACAAGAAATGAGACTGTGAGACTCAGCGTAGCTATACAGATGAATGTTCTGACCACAGGCAATCATAATGATTGATGATTTCAGAACAGAAGAAAAAAAGTTAGTTCAGTTTCTACAGGAAAAAGCCCTTTCAGGCTCTGGTATATTGAAATCTTCCAACAAGAAAGGAATGGAAATATTACTACTCAGTCAGTTTTGTGATCCTCTATGTCCTTGGGAGCTCCTATTACTTCCTGCAAGTAGTAATGCCGTCATTGTAACTGTAGCTAATTCTCTGTTATTTTGTGAGTATTTTCAAACCCACCATCTTATTTGACCTTATGCCATCCTGAAGGATCTGTTCATTTATTTAACAATATGAATAATGTGCTTGCTCTGTGTGACTGCACATGGCATGCTAGCATGACTTGATAATTAATGCTCATTTTACAAATGGACAAACTGAAATATAGAGGGTTTTCAGGTTGTTCGTCCCAAATTCTTAGTTCTAGTGATAATCAACTCAGGGCTGGAACAGAGAACTTCTTGACCCCTGCACTCTCTGCGATCCCACCCTGTTTCTCACCTTCCTTTAGTCAGGCAGCCATTACTGCCTCTGTCCCTATCAGTCCCCGCTCATTCGCCTCTTCTTAGGAGAGACTGAACACATTAAATTATGTTCACGTGAGTCTGGATGATGACACGCCATGACAGAGGATGTCTGACAGTTTCCATCCTGAAGACAATGTTGGCTAGTAGGTAGAAGAAAAATAAACAAGAAATGTTCATACACAAAGCACCTTTAAGCCAGTGTTTACAACCCACTTAGCACTCAGAAAATTCTGGATTTGGGCTGTTGTCTATAGTATCTTTGTTATTGTGATGGATACTTTCTTAACAAGTGTCCACTTAACCCTCAGATTAACCCACATTGTCCTTTCCTCTGGGAAAGGAGCCCACTGAAGCCCTGAGCATATCAATTCTTCACAACTTGTTGGCTACCCAGACCCTCTGCTCTTATCCAGTGAGTGTCTGTGGTATATTACGATGTCTGTGGGAGAAAAAAAAACCCAGAGCGCCACTCCTAAGACTTGACTCCCCCTCTAGCTGGCAATATAATTTGCAGAATCCAGTGAAAAATAATGCAAATGTCCCTTGTGCAGAAATGAACAGGCTTGTCAGCTGGTGACCACAGAGCATTCAGCCAAGAGCACATGCACAATCACATACCTGGGAAGACCATGCTGCAGTGACTTATTGGCAAAGCAGTAGAAATTTTTAAAAATTTTAGTCTGTTCTAGTTTATGATTGCCTACAAATGTTAGTGCAGTGGATTCGATCCAAGGTTACCTTTGTCATAAATGCTACCTTTGATAACACCCAAAGAATAAACTTGAGAATCGCATACTCTTTCAAGGTAACCACTACCTGATTGTGAGGAATTTAAAGGCCTGATTTTCTTATTTTTCATGCCAAGAATTCTGGACTATTTAAATATATCCTTTCAGCGAAAATGTTTTAGTTCCATTTGGGAAATAAAAACAAAACAAGAATGAACATCAGTTCTATAGAATTTTAAGAATATCAGTATCAAAGGTATTACCTTC
Source organism: Thryonomys swinderianus (assembly GCA_004025085.1). Taxonomy (NCBI): domain Eukaryota; kingdom Metazoa; phylum Chordata; class Mammalia; order Rodentia; family Thryonomyidae; genus Thryonomys; species Thryonomys swinderianus. The sequence continues at coordinate 27,295 of PVIC010006587.1, forward strand.
CATAGAGCAATGACCTAGAATCACTTTCTCAAGATGTGAGATTTTACATGATGCAGCATGATGCCAAAAACCGGCGGTACAGAAGCTCAGCCTAACTGAAGGTTCGAACAAGGAAAAAGTAATCTAAATTTATGATGATACTTTGTTGGAAAATAATCTTATATACATGATACCATCAGGTAAATTTAAATCTGAAGAGAATAAGGAAGAGATTAAATTCAAAGCCACGACCCAATCATGCAGTGGTTAGAGATATCTTCTGTGTAGTTTTATATTATATTGAAGAATGACAGAAACCAGCATTGGTGTTACAGTAATAAAATAGAACTACGTTGAGAAAAGGTGTACTTCAAAGCAGTTTTAAATTACTGACTTTATTAAATAAATGCGGTAAGTTTTTAACAGTTTAGAATGTTTATAAGAGTGTGTGTGTGTGTGTGTGTGTGTGTGTGTGTGTGTGTGTGTGTGTGTGTGATTCTGACTTTTTCCTAATGACTTTCTCTGGTAAAAATAGATTTGAGAACTAACTCAGTAACTGTGCGAGCAGAAGGCTAAATTAGACATACTAGAGAGCTCAGAGTACACTGTGAGACCACCTGTCAATGTTTTTTTTTTTTTTTTTTGAGACAGGGTCTCGCTTTGTAGTTCAGGCTGGCCCTGAGCTCACTATGTAGCCCAGGCAAGCCTCGAACTCAGCAATCCTCCTGCCTCTGCCTCCCGAGTGCTAGGATTATAGGCATGAGCCACCAGGCTCGGCACTAACCTGTCAATGTTTTTAGGGGAATGGAGACTCAGGTGGCCAGCTTGAAGATGAAAATACCAACTGGCCTCCCTCGTGTTGACTGAGGAATTACTGGACAAATCCCTGCCACTGCCCATTTTCAAGTACCCCCACCCAGCCATCTCGAGGGCTGACCCCAGGAGTCAGACTTTCCCCCTTGTGACCTTTGGCTTCTTGCTTACCCTTGAAATTCCTGTGTTTTTGTGGCCTTTTCACTGTGCCTCTGTGTTGGCTTCCCTGGAGGCACCCAGTAGCTCCAGATTTCTCTAAAGGAAATTTGGGTGTGATTCTTGGTTCATATTTTATTCATAGGCTTTAAAACATGCCTTCCAAATATGGGGAAAATGTTTTCTTATGGATTGTTGACAGAGACTTCATTTTATTTGTGTATATTATTAGACTCCAGATAATGACAGAGAACAGATAATGAAGGTGAATATAGAGGAATCATTTTGACATTCGTGTCTCCTAGTCAGACTAAAAGATTGTTCATGATGCTGAACCTGTGGGTCTGCTTGGTTTGGGGGGGGTACTAATTTTCACCTGGGAGGTTTGTGGAGCACCAATCTTTAAAATAGAAGAATTATTAAAGGTGGCAAGTTTCCTAACATTTGTTGGATTATTTTTATTTTTCAAAGGGTCTGTTAAAGACTGGCTACTTCTAGTCACCTGCAAAGAAATGACAATAAAGCTCCCCGACTGAACATCTTCTGAGGCTGGGATGAAAAACTGATTTGTAGGGCCCAGAGATTTAGCTTAGTGGTTCTGGCGCCTGCCTAGCAAGCACAAGATGCCTGGTTGGATCCCAGTAACCACATACAATGATATGATATTGGGCACAGTGACTCACGCCCACCAGCAACCAGTACCTCATACCACAGTGCTGGGTGTGGTGACTCACACCTGTAATCCCAGCACTTGGGAGGCAGAGGGAGGGGGACTGCTGGGTTCGAGGCTTGCCTGGGCTACATAGAGAGCTCGGGGCCAGCCTGAACTTCAAAGCGAGACCCTGTCTCAAAAAAAAAAAAAAAAAAAAAAAAAAAAAACCTGATTTGTAGGATTATTTTTTCCTTTTTAGCATTTTCCCCCGAGGAGTAAAAATGTTTTACTGTTAAGGGAATGTATTAGCCTCTGCTAAACGCTGAGCCCACCCAGCCCCATAATTCTGCAGGGATGAGCCCTTCGGGGCCTCCATGAGAGCTGAGAGGAGTGACAGAAACATCACGGTAGAGTCCAGCCGGAGAAGACAGTGGACAGATGTCTGCTCAGCGACCATAGTTGGGCCGTTGCTTTCTGGCTGTGTGTGGTCTCTCTTTCTCTCTCTGCCTCTCTCTGTCTCTGTCTCTGTCTCTCTCTCGCTCTCTGTCACACTCGCGCGCGCTCGCTCACACACAAACACACACCCCATTGCACGGCCCAGGTGGTGGTTCGGCAGCACCCTCGAGTCCCCTCGAGGGCCCATCGGTACAGCCTGCAGGCTTGCCTCTCTCCCTCCCTCTTCACCTCTTCCTCGCCCTGCTGTCCTCTGGCCCTCCCAGAAGGAGCCGCCTCCAGGGGGAGCCGGGCGCCTCCTGAGCAGGGGTGGCTGCCGGCTGCGCGCCCTCGCCCCTCAGTCCCCTGGGAAATTTCCTCTCACAAGGACGAGGCGTCAGCCCGAGGCGCTGACTCAACCGCCCCCTGTTCTCTCCCCCTCTCTAGGAAATGTGACCGGAAACAGCAACTCCACGTTTATTTCCAGCGGACAAGTGATGAACTTCAAGGGCGACATCATCGTGGTCTACGTCAGCCAGACGTCGCAGGAGGGCGCGGCGGGGTCGGCGGGCGCGGGCGCGGAGCCGGTGGGCCGCCCGGTGCAGGAGGAGTCGCCCGCGCGCCGCGACTCCTTCGCGGGCAACGCGCCGCGCTTCCCGGACACGCGCGCGGCCGCCGAGGCGCCGCGGGAGCCGGACAAGGCCTCGCGGCCGGTGCAGGAGCAGGGCGCGGCCTGAGCTCCCCGGCGGCCGGCGCCTCAGAGCGCCGGGCTCTTGCGGAGAAGCCGCGCGGGACTGCTCCGGCAGCCGCCGCGGCCGCCCCTGTCCGCCCCGTGCCCTCGCTCGGGATCGCGTCACCAGTAACTGCCCCTTTTGGAAACCTTTGGTTTATGACTGTCTTATTCTGTCCAGGTCTGTATTTTGCTCCCTATGTTTCGATTCCACTTTCTTTCGTGACATATTTCTTGGTGCTTTTTTCCAGCATCCTCCCCCCCCCCCCATTTAAGAAGTTCTTCAGAAAACCTCTTCAGGTGTGTGTGTAAGAACTTTCAGGGAAAGGCTAGACCTGCAAAACCTGGAATGGGGTGCAGTGTTCATTTAGAGGGACTTCTGTTTTCTCACAAGTGTTCTGTGTTCTTTTTCTTCTCAAAGAAAGAAAATGAAACCTTGCTTTTCCCCACGAATGCTTTTAAGTTTGTATAGATCCTGAAGCAGAACTAGGTTCAGTGCGTGCCCTCGACCCCTACCTAGTTTATTTATTCATACCTTCAGAGGCAAGAGGTATTTGGCAGCTAGCTATCTTTAAAGAAGAAAGGCCATCTAAATCTCTGAAAATTGCTACAGTTGGCTATCTTAATCTTGACATCTGTCAGGAGAAGATGAAGAAAAACAATAGGACATTAGGTTGACTGCCCTCAAAGGGAGAAGGTGCCAGTGAAATTCAAGAAAGAATCAAATTGACATTACTTTGCATGTTCTCTTTCTATAGATGAATGCCATGAATATGTTTAAGCTCTAGGCCGCTCCTTTCTCCTAGATAATTATGCGTCTTTAAATTAGCCATGAAGAAAATATCCTTATTTTTTCCGGTATATTTAAATTACAAGCCAAATTCTCAGGTGAATGTAAGAGAGCTGACTCTCCTGCAGGTGCTTTTCTCTTGGCAGTGATTCTCCTGCAGGGAAACAGAATGTAAGTCAGTCTGGAAAGAAGTCACGGGAGGGTGTATCTGCTGCGACCAGTAAGCGCTGGTTTTCCTCAATACTGGAGACAGGTTAGGACGCTAAGCAATTTAAAAGCAATTTGCATATCTGGTAGGTGGTCGAGCGTTAGTAGTGGGCACTGTGCAGGCGTTAACCGCCATAAATGTAACACCTCGAGAGGACAGCTGCACACCACTGAGTCTGTGTCCTGGTTTCAGTTCTCCTGCACACGCTGGCTGGTTTCAGTTGACTGTGACTTTTCATGCAGAAGCAGGGGACAGATCTATGATTTATGGGCTCTTCACTCTGCAGACGTGAAGAACTGCAGGAAATAACGTCGGTGCCAGAATGATCTGTTGGTGGGAATTTACCGTCTTTTCTGCCCTTTCAGTTAACATCCATCCAGAGCAAGATATAACAAAAATGGGAAAAAAAATCTTTTGACTCACAACATATTAAACAGACAAAATACTAGTTCAGAAAGTAGGATCCTGAGCTAAAAACCCACATTTTTACTGTGACTGTCATTATCTTGCTTCACCTCTCTTTCATTTTACTTTATTTAAAATGACATAATGATAATTTATCATTGTTTTTCTACCCAGAGATATCAAATGGTTGCTGCAGTTAATGTCAAAGTACTTTGAGCTCCTTGGACAAAGGTGCTATGTTAATACATTAGAATCTAATTTCAGAAAAAGTTATATTCTCTCCCATAGATCTCTATTAATGCTGTATCATTCCAAAGGCAACCAAATGATAGGAAATGGATAGAAAATATAGGTCTGTGTGTGTGTATAGAGTTGAGTGATGAGTGTAAACAGAATGAAGTGAGAGCAATAATAAAAATTACTTGGGAGATATGATAAAGAGATTATTAAACTTATATTTGACCATAGAAGATTTTTCATGTCTTGCTAAAACAGGGTTCATAAAGCCTCATGATCCGACTTATCCCAGGTCTGTATTGTATGCTGAGGTGTCACGTGTTGGTTTTATTTTGTCTGTTTGGCCCTTCTTTTGACAATGGACTTGGGAGAAAAAACTTTGATGATGTATCTTCTGTTATTCTCTTAAGGAAATTAAATACAGTCTGGCTACCTAGTCAAAAAGTTGAAAGGGAACTACCTGTAGAAGGTAATGTTTCCTACCCACATTTACTTGCCTACTAGAAGGCAGAATTAATTTCTTTTTCTACCTGAGAGTATAAAACTTCCTAATGTGTGAAAACTTCATAGGAGAGGGGAAGAGATTCTTACTATGTAACAAACCATCCCAAATCTCAGTGTTTTAAAACAACTGTCATTCATTTAGTTTAAATTTCTGTGGGTTGGATTAGTTTGGGTAGTTCTTCAGGCCTAGCTCTGGCAAAGGTGGCCCCTCACCCAGTTGCCGTGAGTAGTCTGGTTGGTGGAGTGGCTGGCTATCCTGAGCTTTCTATTCATGGTCCTTCCATCCACAAAGCAGAGCTGTTTCTTGTGTTGTCAGGGCCCTGCAAGGTACCATGCTGCCAGGCTTGAGGTATAGGCACTGATTGGCATACTTTCCTTGCACCACTTCTATAGGCCAAAGCAAGTTACAAAGGCAGTGCAGATTCAAACGATGGGGAAACACACACCCATAGGAAGAGCTGCAGGGCAGTATAGTGGGGGGGGGGCAAGGAGAGGATAATAAGGACCTTTTTGCCATGTGTCTACCACAGACAGGGACATTGGAACAAAATGGCATAGACAAGAGGCCAACTGGGAACAGAATAGGCACTTTTCCAAGCCCCTGACAAATGAAGGGTTCTCGCTCCTGTGACTAAACTCTTCCAGTGAGAGAGAGAGACCGCATTCATATTTAGGATCGATATCTCTTCCAAAGTAAGTGGAGATGGGCTGGGAACTGGGGCTATGATACTACTGCTGTGCTGTATTGTATAGGAAACTGAAAAATGACTATAAAAACCAAGAAAACTGGTGAGATGCTTTAGGTAGAGGAATCAGTTAATAAGAGATAAAAGACCAACTGTCCCCCTTTACTCTGCTTCACCAAATGCTCTTTGGGTACTGGCAAAAAGGATGATGTGAGCCAAGCCCTGTCTTTGGTGGCCATGCGATGTAGTAGTGTAGACATGTTTGCTCGTAGCAGTCTAAAAAGCATATCATTCCCTTAGTCTGTTTCCTTTGTGCGGTGCTCTGGAGCTCTGGCCCTGGATCACCCAGGAAGAGGAGGTGAGGCATGCGGGGGCTGGGAAAGACAGGACAGCGCTCTGCCAGGGAGGGCTCCTGGGCAAGGGGGTGCATGTGGACTTCCCAACCCCCGGGGCAGTGCCTGTGAACCAGCTACCTTGCCCCTAGAAACGCTTTGCCAGAGAAGAGATGGGGGCTGAGACTGGGGCAAAGGTTGGGCACGGTAGAGGGGAGCAGACGGACACGGGCACAAATAAGGTCCAGGCACAGCCAAGCCCATAGGTGTGAGGCAACCTCATCCACCGAAAACCCTGGAGTCCCAGTAAAGAGCTGTCCTTGGCCAAACTGCCCATGCGCCCGGGGTCTGAATGAGAGTAGAGACACCGACCTGGCCTCTGGCTGTGCCCTCTGGAGCGCCTCCACCACAGGTTCCCATGGTTTTCCTGAGACTGATTTTCCTTCTTCCTCCCTACTTGCTTCCCGGTTATGCAGCAGAAACGTGCCCCCCTCCCTCTTTCTCCTTGATTCCCTTGAGTAAAACTGGCACACAGGAACACTTCCAAAAGTTTATAGAGAATAATAAGATGTTTAACTTTAAAAGATTACATTGCCAATTACACATCTCCCCTGTAACTTCCTTCTGGCCAAGGAGCTAGAGAATTTCTTTCTTTCCTACATAGCAGAGAGAGAAGCTTTGTAATCATCCCTGGATCACAGTTCAGCCCAGCCACTATGTATTTACCTAGAAAGGTACTGTACTCGTGAGCCTTTTTTCCCACATGTGTCAAGTAGGGTAACAATATGAGTCTATAGGGCACGTGTAAGAGTGACACAGGTAAGGCCCAACCACGCCCTGCGAGACTTCCTACACAGGCAGGAGAGGTCTAACTGTTAGATGCCGCTTTCCCAGCCATCCCCTCCTGGACAGAGAAGCCGTCCCATTCGTCACATTCCCTTCCTGAGTCAGATCACACGACTGTAACGGGCTCTGCTGCCCACCCCAGACGCTTCCAACTCTCTGGAAGTGGGTCGGCAGGAGCACCTTTTCCACAGCCAATTGGCAAGACTGTGGTGGCTGACCCAAAAGCTGTTGCTTGCTACTGACATGGCCCAGAGGGTAGTGACTGACACAATGTAACTTCATACTGTTCTGTCTTGAGACAAAAATTAAAGTGGGCACTAGCATGTTTCTCTTGAGACCCAAGAACCTCAGAATAGTGAGGAAGTCCCATGTGTGGGTTGAAAGGCTGTGTGCAAGTGTGCATGTGTGTGTGTCCACCAGATATTCATGGTACCACTTTCAGTTTGGGAAAGAGAATGAACGGGCCATCACTTCTGCAGGGGTGACATTAGTCCAAAGGGAGCTTCACTGTTCTCCAGGGAAGATTCTTGGCTCCTCAGGAAGCAAAGGCTGGACAGACCTGAAAGTTATGAGAAAAACCACTTTCTCGTGAACCTCTCAGAGATTTCTTTCAGGAGCAGATGCAGTAACACAACTGATTCTAAAAAGAAAAAGCAAGTTTATTTTTACTGGCTTTTATGGCTTCTGTTTAAAAGGTGAAGAAAGCCATGTGAATGCATATCTAAAGCTCTTAGAAGAGCTTTCACTAAATGTTTACCATATCCATGGAAAAATAAATAATTTTTCATGTTAGGTTTATTGAGTTTGTTTTATAAAATAAAATTCACTTTTATTAGGTACACAATTTATGGCAATTACAAATAATGTCACTTTGAAGACATGTAGATGTATATTTTTATTTCTCTGTGGTAAATATTTAAAGTGGTGTTTATTGATGTTTTTATTTCATTATTTCATATATTAATATTATATGAGGTTCTGGATGAGGCAAAAAATGTAAACAAAGCCTAATACCATTACCCATTATGTGTGGAAAAGGAGAGAGGAAGAGGCCTTGAACAGACTTGATCATCCTGGGAAAGCGTGCTCCTTCATACAGCTGTGACAGCATTGTTTCCATGGGCTGCGGGTGTAATAGGAGCTCTTATACTCTGACAGAAATGGCCCACGGCTGCCCCTTATTTACCGAGCAGTTCCAGGGGCCAGCAGGGAAAAACCATAGGCCAGCCCAGGCATTCCAGAGGCCAGCGTTGGAAGCACTCTGCCTGGTCAGTTAAGGCCCTTCTAAGGGAGGCCCCCAGCAAGAACGTCTACCGAGTGTCACAGAGGCGAAGAAGGTTGGCAGCCTGATGTGAAGGCTGGTGATGCAGAGTCAGGCGCAGCTGCCTCTGACTCAGTTCTGCAAATGATGGCTAAAGTTAGTCTGCTTTTAACCTTGGAGCTAAAGCCTCCCTTCAGCAGCAGACACTGCTTGCATGGCCAGTGCTCAACAGAGTGCAGAGGCCATGAGAGGTGGGAGATGGCACCACTGGAATCTTCAGGCTTTCTTTTCCTCTCCGGTGTATTTGGAAGGAAATATGTCCCTTCTGGACTAAGACCTCAGTTATTGGATGACTGGACAGAGAGTCTTCAGAATGTGAACAATTTGATGAGAGGGGGATTCCGGTCATTGCTAGGAAAAATAAAAAGGTGAGACTGTATTTTACTTCCAATTAGACCATGATAGGGGGATGGACAGAACATCATGAATTCACCTACAGTCAACCTTCCAAGAGTACGTGCACTTAAAAGTATAAAATACACACTTATTCATGTTACTTCTGCTTGAAACTCTGTGGTTCCCATTCCTCTTAGAATACAGAGCAAGTTTTCGGGTGGACCTCTGCCCCATGTCCCTCCACTGTCATCCCCTCCAATGGCAGTGATCTCTCGGCCTCAGGAACTTTGTATTTGCTGCCTTATCAGCAGCATTATTCACCAGTTCTTCCTCAGGTTAAATTCAAATTGTACCTCATTGAAACAACACTGCTTCAGGGCAGCCTTTCATAACTGCTTCCTCTCCTATAGACCAGGTCAAGTCCCCCTATTTGAGACCCTTGGAGATGCTGGAATTTCCCTTCATAGGATGCATTCTATTTTATTTATTTTAGAATTTATTTTAGAGTTTTCTAGAAGTGATCTCACCACCACTCCTACCCAAATAATGGTGTCCAGCAGTTAACATACCTGACGTGTAGATGCTAAATCAATATATTCCGAATGAATGAATGCAAGTGCTTTTCCCAGTAGCCATGGGAACACTCCTAAATCTCACCAATCATCGTCGTCAATGTGTGGCTTTCTTGCTGTGTTTTCGCACTTAGCAAATTCTGCAGAAGGCCTCTCCACACAGAGGAGAGCATTAAAAGCTGAATGATGAAGCAAGCTAAGGGAAGCGGACTAAAGAGATTTTGTACTGGTAATTGAGCCCAAGGTAATATCCTCTGAAAAAGCAATGGGACAGGGTAGATATTTAGAAATTCCTTCAAGAAAAAGCAAAGCCAGGAGTTTACAGAACTGGTGGACATACCCTCCCTCTCTCATCTCACAGCTGAGCTCTCATACCATGCCATGTTAGATCCAAAGAAATAAGATTGATTGTTCTAGAAATATAGTTTATGAAAAGTCTTTATACCAACAGATCTCCAAAAGCCAGAGAAAGTAGGAAAAGCAAGAATCACTGGGATGCCATAGTAGATTAAGAAACAGAAAAATTAAGTTTACTTCCCACTGGCAGGACTCCTAAAGAGTCCAGGCTTTGGGCAAATAAGCAATGACCTTCACAGACTTATAGGGCATGGTTAATTTTCATGGAAATGTGGACCATGCTCTTAAGGCTTTGGTTGAAGACATTAACAAAACAAAGCACAACACACCTCCTCTGCTCCTGGCCTATCCATAACTTCCTTTTCCAACTGCTTCACAATGTCACCCTTTCTTTGAGGTAAGATTCCCTACTTCTCTGAAAGACACTGGCTCACTTTCTGAGAGACAGTCCTTGCAGCTAAGTGAGGAATCTGAGGGAGTCATGGGGAGGAGCACCCAGCTGGGTACTGAGGAGAACCAGGGAACCCTCCCTAAAATTCTCTCTTGGAATCAGATTCTTCTGTTAGACTGTTTATAGAATTCTCCAATTTTAGTTGGCCCTAAAACTAAACTCCAGAAATCTCTCTCACACCACAAAACATTATTTAGAAATCAAGCATGTTGCGTGGGATTTTTTGCTTTTAAATTATTTTTATCTTGGGGTAAAATATAAATAACGTTTTCACTTTGATCATTTTAAATGGCAGTTGGGTGCCATTAAGAATATCACATTCTTGTGCAATCATTACCACTATCCATTCTGAGAACATTTTCCATCTTACAAAACAGAAACTATACACCCATTAAATAGAAACTCATCATTCTTCCCTTCCCACAGTCCCTGGCAACTACCCTTCTTTCTGTCCTTGTGATTTTGACTGCACTAAATACTCCCATTGATTCAGAAGGTAAACTAGGACTTCTAAATGGTATAATTTCCAAACTGCTAGGTGTCTGATAAGCCAACTTCATGTTCTCTAAAACCAAAGAATGAAGTCTAGGAACAATGGAGGTTAAAAGTAGGAAATATTAATTAAGAGGAAGTTTATGGAGCAAAAAACATATGGCAACAATGTGAATTAAAGCTATGAACAGCCAATAAGGTTACAAGTGTGGTCACTTAGGTAATAGTGACCCAATTAGGGAACAAGTCATGTAACAAATGTGTATGGACAAAACAAAGACTGTTTCTAGAAAATGATGGATTTGGAGGTCTTGGTCAGCTCCCAGAGTGACTAACATCTATCTGGACTTTATTAGGCCAGGTGTTACCATTTATCTTGTCCTTTGGAGAAGTAGGCAGGTCTGGTCATGTTGTCTTTATCTTGAGGCCTAGTCTAACACATGCATCTCCAGCCATGGTTGTAATGTGTTTTCATTTTTTGTCCTGACTCTGTCGGGTGCCCGGCCCTATTTGACAGCCTATGTTTCTCCCTAACTTAGCTGTCTGTAATACCATAAGTGGAATCCTATAATATGTGTCCTCTTGTGACTGGCTGGCTTCAGTTAGCATAATGTACTCAAGATGCATCCTTGACGTAGCAAATCCCAGAATAGAAATGACTTATTTCTGCTGTTGTCATCAAAATAAAACGAGATAAACTTTCTTGTCAGATCTAGTAGACATGAGAGAATAAGCTAATAAAATGCTGATTCACGATGACAGAAGCAGCATGCAAGTGCTTGGGAGGAGCTTAAATTTAAGTAGAAAAGGGGGGAAAAAGAAAAGTTTCAGGAAAAATAAAAGGTTCATCTCCCAAGACTTCTACCTTTAAATATCATCACCCATCTTGGAAGCCAAGTTTCAACATATGAATTTAGGGGAGGATGCAGACATTCAGATCATAGCATATGTAAGTGATCAAAAATATATAATGAATGTTTATATTTTAAAAATGTATCATAATAAATTTATAAATTTGATATGATAATAAATGCATCATAATAAAAGATTTATTGCCATTAATCTCTGTCAAAATACTCCACTTCATCGTTCTTGCCACTTTCTGGAGCAGTTCTTAAAGTCCTCTTTCATGAATATTTTTACACAGTGTGGTAAAAAATACAGTGAATGGTGCTGCTGAGCTTGATCCAATGGAAAAGCAGGCTTGTGAATACATTACAGGTGTTCCCGTCCACGTTATTCACCAGACCTGGCAGCTTGTGACCTCTGATTATTCCTAAAAATCAGCACAATCATGAAAGGTAAATTTTTGAAAACAGCTTAGGACATTGAGGCAAGCATGACAGCTCAACTAAAGACACCCAGGAAAAGGACTCCAGTACTGCTTCAATCAGTGGCAAGAATGAAGGGGTAATTGTGACTGAAAATAGCAATGTATCTTTTACTGTAATAACTTTTCAATTTTAAATATTAACCACATTTTTAATAACACTGTGTGTTTACAATGCAGCAATGTGTGAGAGGTTCAGTTGCTCCACATCCTTGGCAGTAACTGGTATTTTCCACAAACTTACTCTAAAATTAGTTTAGTTTCTAATGATGAGCTAATGATAAGGAGGTTTTTTAGTTTGTTTATTTTGCTTTATTCCCAGAAGTAAGGTTTCTACAGAAGTAAGGTTTCTTCTTCTAAGGAAATCAGTGATGAGATTAAGTATTCTTCTGGGTAATTCAGGTAATTGCACTCTTAAATTATGTCTTTTTCCTTATTATTATTTAATTAAAACTTTTACAACCAACGTCCTTGTTACTGAGCCATTAGGTAAGATATCAGTAGGTCTTATGTTCTAGAATTATTTTTACACATTCAGATGAGATGACATTTTCATTAACAGGAAATTTTCTACTTCCTTAGTGTTGTTTTGAAAAAAAAAAAAAGTTAAGATTCCTGTCCTCTGGGGAAAACCAAAGCCATAATTAGAACAATGGCTTGTTTTTTTGTTTTTGCTTTTCAGTTATCTGTCTCTGTGGTACATTATCCACTTTTGAAATGATGCACAGCCAGTTTAGCATAATGAGTTGCCCTAAATTTCTTTCTAGCTCCTCTCATTGCCTAAGCCAGCTAATTTAATTTCTCACTCAATACAGGAATGCTACAAACTAATTTTAAATAATTATCATTGGTCCAAATGGAGCATAATTAGAGAATTAGCTCTGTAATAAAAGTAGTTCTATAAACCAGTGTAAAGACATGCATGCTCATAGCTGGAAGGGCTCACCATCTTTGGAGCAAAGATTTTGTGGTTCTTCTTCATTAGCCAGGGAAATTAAAAATAAAATAGAAAAATGTTCCACAGCAGTGTGACAGTGAATGGCAGGGGAGAGGAGTGCCACCCACACAGGGCTCCTCTGCCCGTCCGGCCCATCAGCACTTCACATCCAAGGAACATAATATTATCTGTAAAACCAGCACTTTGTCAATGAAGCACAGAGCCTTCTGAAAAATTTCACCTAAGTTCCCCTCGGACATTTATTAAATGTTTAAATTTCAAATTGGACCAAGCACTATTGTTTGTCTCCAGGAATAGCTTCTAGCTGTGTCTCTTGAGGTTTTCAGGCCCAAAGGATTCTGCAGGAAATAATGAGAAGCCCACACTTGGCTACACAACTTAGAACTACTGAAGCCCGTTAGCAGTAGAAAGCTACAGTCATACAAAGGTACAGGCCACTACTTCCAGCACTGAAGGAGGCTGAGGCAAGACAATCATAAGTTTGATTCCCACCTAAGTAAGTTAGCAAGACCCTGTTTAAACAAACAAATAAACAAAAACCCTAGCAACCTGGCTGTATGGTAGAGAGCTCCTGGGTCCCATCTCCAGTACTGCCCAAACAATAAGACAAAAAGTAGTGGAAAGGTAGAACATGAAAGCTTCTCAAGAAGATGTAGCACTTTTCTCCATATCTTTCAGATTCCAGATAAATTGTTTCCTCAGCAGTTGACCCCAAATAAAAGAGAATAATCTGAGAAGAATATGGAAATTAATATTAGCTAAGCATCTACCATGGGCCAATCACTGTACTAAAGTCTACTTCATGAATCTTGAAATTTAATCCAATTAACTATCTTGTGAAGAATTATCTTCTATAATTACTTGTACCTGGGAAAATCAAGGGTCAGAGAGGTAAAATAATTTTCATGATGCCAGTGATGCAACTGAAAGAAGACTTGACTAGTTCCAAAATTTACCTACTTTCCAAAACACCTCCCCAAAGACCTGACAGCATCTCCTAAAAAAGTCTTCCTCAGGGGATGGGGATTTAGCTCAAGTGGTACCATGCCTACTTTGGAAGCACAAGGGCCAGAGTTCGATCCCCAGTACCACAAAAAAAAAAAAAAAGCCTTCCCTCACTAAAACTAACCCCAAAATACAAGATGCTCAATTATATTTTCAGATAAATAGCAAATAACTTTTCAATGTTCTTATATCCCAAATATTACACAAAATCTCTTTATAAACTAGAAATTATTCCTTGAGAATCTTAAATTCAAATTTAACTGAGCACCCTGTATTTTGATTTATTAACTCTAGCAACCAAGCCCTCTTGATGCATTCTGACTGTGATGTAGGTATCAGTGTTCTCGAGCTGCTACTCCTTATGAAATCACTCATAAAGAATTCTTCCCCTTCTTACTGGGTGGTGGACAGATTCTAAGGGAGGGGTCCATTTGAGCACAGTCACATGTAGGAAAATAACAAGTGCCTTCTTCTTTAAGGATCACTGAACTATAATGGGGCTGGAACACACAGGGCTGGCCAAGTAGATTTCCATAAAGCCCAGGTGTCTAGTTCAGAACTTTCCAAAACGTGTGTTGTGGAGTCATAGCCTAGGAGCTATTTATCTGTGGACAGATAACATTGGAAGTTGCTACAACGCGTGCCCCTCTGAGAGACTGCTGCAGCATGTTAGATTGTTAAAGATGTAGAGATATCCCGTAGAAGAGATTGTTGCCAACTTTCTGGAGTCAGACATGGTCAGTCTCTCAGGAGACAACAGATGGGACCCCTTCCTGGTGGGATGACAAGAAATGCAGTCCTCACTCAGGAGGAGAGGCCTCATGGAAGAGAACTGAGGCTCCCTGGCTAATGACCCAGGACAAGAATGATGAATTCTTGTTTCTTGAAGTCCCTGGTAAGCCTCTGGGGGACACTACAGTCTCATGAGTGACCCTAACTAAGAGTTTCCGATCGAGCCCAGAACCATGAGCAGTGGCTATTTTAAGCCACCAACTTTTGGAGTGCTTTATTATTTAGCCACCGATGACTGAAACACTGCCTCAGGTCTTGACTTGTTTCCTCAGTAACTCAAGATGTATCTTACTTAGCTTTTGCTAGGTACTGAACTAAGTGACAAGCCGCAGGAATACAAAGATAGACCCTCCCAGCAAACAGGGTGGAGCGCATGACAGCCAGCTGGTACACCAGGAAGAGGTCCTGCTAAAGGCAGCTCCTTCCCATATCCTTTCTCCTTACTTTCCTCTCTTCTCTCTTGCTTATAAAATGAGTATTTTTGAGTTTCTCTCAGGGGCAGGTCCATGCTTGTTTTATCAGTGAGTAAAAGACAAGGCTATAGCACTTACAGAGCTATTTTGAGAAGGGCAACTCTCTTCCTGTTCTTGTCTTTGTCCCCGAAGATGACCCCCACCTGGGGCCCCAGCACACATGTGATCTGCAGCAGCCTAGAAACAACAGCAGAAAGAGCAACACTGACTCTTTGGCAAAGTCATCTTTTATTATTCTTAGTATCCAAATAATTTAAGCAAAGAGACTGGATAGTTAGGCTGTTTCCAGTTTCATTTGCCATTACAGACAGTACTGCTGTGACTTCCATTAGGATAGCTTAGCATTCTTATATTCATTATTTCTCCCTCTGGAAACACCAACAACGCAGCACACCTGTCAGTGTGACAGCCATTCCCATAGGGAGATATGGTTAAAACCCACAAGGACAAAGAGAACAGGGAAAGAAGATGAAAGCACCAAAGTTGTGGAAGCAGAAAGGCAGATGGATGAAAGGTGAGTGAGAGCAGATCAGAGAAGCAGAAAGCTTTGTTGCTAGTGGGGTTACTGGTGTTGAAGAATCCTGGAAGAGCTCAGGTGACCGAAGCCTCTGGAAGAAGGAAAGCAGGTCTGGCTGAGGATGAGAGAACTGGTTACAAATGTTTTAAAGAGCAAAAAGCAGACCATAATAACCTTGGCATAGAGGTGAATGCAAAAGGCAAGGAAGAAGCAAAAGACATTAACCTTAAGGAAAGGACTGGAAAAGTCTCTTCATCCAAGATACATGCTTTCAGAAGAAAACCAAAGACATGGGCTGGGGATGTAGCTCAAGTAGTACCACTCCAACCTTGGATGCACAAAGGCCTGGGTTCAATCCCCAGTGCCACAAAAACAAAAAGGCAAACAAAAAACACAGACAAGAAGACAATATTTGAAATGTGGGGACCTAGTATGCAAAATATATCAGATTCCTACCAATAAGAAAATCAGTAACGGGGCTGGAGGGTTAGCTCAGTGGTTCTGGCACCTGCCTCACAAGTGCAAGGTCCTGAGTTCTAACCCCGGTAACCACATATAATGCTGGGCGTGGAGACTCATGCCCACCAACAATCAACACCGCATACCACAATGCTGGGCGTGGTGACTCACGCCCACCAGCCGTCAATACCACATACCACAGTGCCAGGAGTGGTGGCTCACGCCTGTCATCCCAGCACTCGGGAGGCAGAGACAGGAGGATTGCTGAGTTCAAGGCTTGCCTGGGGCTACATAGTGAGCTCAGGGCCAGCCTGAACTACAAAGCAAGACCCTGTCTCAAAAAAAAAAAAAAAATCAGTAAGAAGAAAAAACCTAATCCTAAAAATAAGAAAAACACTCAAACAGACACTTCATGAAAAGGAAAATCCAAATAGTTGGGAAGCACATGAGAGCTTCCCAGTCTCATGTTTCAGTAAGAAAATGCTAAAGAAAGCCACAGTGAGATACTAAAATATACTTAATAGACTGGCAAAGTTTGAACCCTTGTAACAGTAGTGATTGTTGTGAAAACGATGAAAGCATTTCTTACACCACCAGTAGGTGTGTGAATCAAGGAAAGACACTTTTCAGGACAGTTTCACACAGTGTGATGAGGCATAAGGTGAGCATCACCTGACACAAACTTCCACTCCAGTTATACACCCTGAAGAAACCCACACAGGTACATAGTAGGATACGCGAGCAAGAATCTTCAAGCATCATTCCTGAAAGCAACCTCCAAGAAAAACAACCCAAATGCCCATTAACAACAGAATATAGTGGTGAAGGTCATTCTGTGAAATTCTGTACCACAGTGAAAACATACATACTCCTACATGGATAGACCACAAAAACTTGAGTGAAAAATAAAAATACAATGGGATTCCATTTATATAATCCAAAGGTTTCGGTAATATACCCACTAGGTTGTTATTTTTAAGATGCACGCCGAAACAAGTTTTTATGAGAATTTGGAATGTAAAAGGTACAGCTGCTGTGGGACACGATGCAGAAGTTCCTCAGAAAATTGACCAGAAGGGCCAGAGATTTAGCTCAGTGGTTCTGGTGCCTGCCTCGCAAGCGCAAGGTCCTGAGTTTGATCCCCGGTAACCACATACAATGCTGGGCGTGGTGATCACACCCACCAGCAATCAATACCACATACCACAGTGCCAGGCGTGGTGGCTCACACATGTTGTCCCAGCACTTGGGAGGCAGAGACAGGAGGATTGCTGAGTTCAAGGCTTGACTGGGCTACATAGTGAGCTCAGGGCCAGCCTGAACTACAAAGCGAGACCCTGTCTCAAAAAAAAAAAAAAAAAAAGAAAATTAACCAGAAATGGTTAATGATTGAACAATTTGACTTCTGGGTTGTTGAATTAAAGCAGGAACACAAACAGGGATTTGTACACTCAGATTCTGCATAGCATTGGCTCATGAGCCAAAATGTAGGAAAAACCTCAGCTGCTTATTAATGGGTAAATGGATAACTAAAAGGTGGCTTGCCTATGAAGTGTAATATGATCTAGCCTTAAAAAGAAATGAAATTCTGACACATGCCACAACATACAACAACCCTGAACATATTATTCTCAGTGAAATAAGTCAACCACAAAAAGCCATGTGTTACATTTTTCCATTCATATGAGGTAGCTGGGGGAGTTCAGTTCACAGAGAAAGTAAAGGAAGGATAAAATAGCCCAGAGGGTATCAAAGGATAAAGTCAGGGCAAAGTTATAGTGATGACCATTGCCAGAGGCTGGCATGAATAGAGAATGGGGAGGTATTGTATAATGGGCACAGAGTTTTGGTTTGGGAATGTTAAAAAGTTCTGGAAGTGAATGGTGGTGATGGTTGAACAAAAATGTCTCTAGACCATATATTCAAAATGATCAAAATAGTACGTCTTGTGGTATTACATTTAAAAGTTTTAAATTACAGGAAAAATGATAAAATCTGGAAAATGTTAATTGTAATAATTTATTATTTCATGTAGTCAGGGAGGAACACAAACTTCCACAGCTCATGGGCGAAATGCAGTGCGTGCCTCCAGCCCCTCTTCCCTACCCTAAGAAAAGCCCCTCAAGCATATGGTGGTAGTAGAGATTTGGGTCGTCAGGAGGATGGGCTGCTGGGCCCAGACTCAAAGACCAATAAATATGCACTATCATTATTATGACCTATAGAAACACAGTCATGTGAAGCCCAAAGTGCTGAAGATGGAGGATTTCTCCACAGCCTCTGTTAATTTGTCACATCCATCCATGTCCCTTGTCATCACTAATTCTTTCAGCCACCTTAGACATTTTCCAGAACTCCTTTCCCCAGCCTCTGGCAATGCTGTTGTTTCTCTCTAAGTGACCCATGTAGATGTGATTTGTTTTCCACAATGAACGCTCTAGCTGCCCTTCCAGGGGAGAAGCGCGACAGTGTCCTCAGTAACAAGATGTCCGCTCTCACCTCTTAAGCAGGCCTAGCTAGTTCCCTGTGTGACTGGGCTCTCCATCCTCTCAGATCTTCTCCCTTCCAGGGTGCTCCTGCCCATCCTGTCTGCTTATTCCTGGCTGTCATCCCACTAGCCACGGAGGGAAGGCAGTCTGCACAGTTCACGAGTGAAACCCAGCTGTCCCATAAGCCCTCACAGGCCCTAGGTCTCCCCCATGTACATCATGTGCCTCTTTCTGAGACAGGAAATAAACATTGGGAAAAGGGCAACGTATTCTTATAATAGGAGCCTGGCCACTTTCAGGTGGTCCCCTTGATACTGAGGCCAAAGTGGCCCTGAGTCTGCTCTTTGTCTTCTTCCCCCAATGAACTATAAGTGAAAGAGACGGAAAGCCTTCAAATTGAGAACATTCATTTTCTATAAGACAGCGAGGCATCTGAACAGGCAGCCACTGCATGATGGTGGGGGGGACATCAGCGGATTGCTGCCATGTCCCTGCAGGCCCATCTCCAACACATGGGTTTCTTTTCAACATGCAGGAGTGGAACATGTCCTGCAACTACATTCTTCTAACTCAAATTTAACAGTTGTGAGACCATGCTTGTTAAGAAATTCACTATCAGCCCAGGCTTTGGGATGCCCCTCTGCTTCCCTGTGAATAAATCTATATAGAGAATTAGCAGAAATAAAAGGCCTACAGCCTTATGCCCATTCTCATCAATGCTACAGACCCTCACGTGCTTGCTGTCTCAGTTCGTGTAGCCCATCAGAGATGGATGGCCATATTCTCACCTTCTCTCTCTCTTTCTTTTTTTCTCTTTCTGTCTCTCTTTCTTTCATTCTTCCTCTCTCTCACTCCCCCCCCCCCCCCCCCCCCCCCGGAGTACTGGGAATCAAACTCAGGCCCTTGTGCTTCCAAGATAGGAAGCCGTGCCACTTGAGCTAACTCCATAGCCCCTGGTCACATTCTTTCAGAGCACAATGCTGACACAGAGAACTTTAGCCTCAAAGCCCAGAGACTGGCCTTCTGGTTACCCCATGAGAAAGCCTAGTACCAACAGGAAAATGGGATAGGAGAAGATAGGAACCCCACTGGGTTTAGGGATTCTAACCACTCTCTTAGGGGTCAACTCCATTCCTTCTAACCCCCTCTGGGGCAGGCTGAGTAATGGACTCCCAATGTGCCAGGGTCCTAATCCCTGAGAATGTATCTTTTAAGCAAAAAGATTTGATAGATGTGATTAAATTAAGAAACTCAGGATGAGATTAGCCTGCATTATCCACATGGACTGTATATCTAATTACATGCATCACTAGAAGAAAGAGGCAGAGACAGATATGATTATAACACAAGGCCATGTAACGATAGAAGCAGAGATGAGAGTGATCCCGTTGGAGGATGGAGGAAGAAAAGTAAGTGCCCTCAAGAAGCAGGAGAAGGTGGGGAGCTATTCTCGCCCAGCACCTCCAGGACGGCCAGGCTGTGTCGAGTTCAGACTTCCAACATCAAAAACGATAATAGTTGCATTGTTTTAAGCACCATGTTTGTGGTGAGTTGTTACATCAGCAACCAGAAACTAGTAAGAGTTTCCTTTCCTCATAAACAACTGAGTTCTTTGGTGCAGACATTTTTAAAAAAAATTTTTTGTTGGTACATTTTATGGTACATTATATACACACATCACAATTACACTACATATTGAGAATTTGTGCCAGTGTATGACACAACTTAATTCTCATTTTTCCTCTTCCCCTACCCACCCTACCACCACCAACACCCACCCCATCCCTATATATACACGATGTAGACTTCTGAAATTTGTCCTCCAGAGACAAACTCAGCCCTCCAGGAATCCAAGACTGGGCTGCTTTCTTAGAAAGAAGAAGGGAAAATACCTTTATTTCCTTCACAATATGTCTGTACCAGGAAGTGAAATCTGGTTGGTTACATTTGGGGTCTTGGTCATCAGGGCTCCTGGAAAACTCCTGGAACTTGAGGGAGTAGCATTGCCCCCGGCACAGAGTCAGACCTGTCTGTTGTCAAGTTTTTAGTGATCCTCTTTGTGTTGCATCCAAGGGCCTCGGTGTACTAAGCTGAAAAGGGAAAACAAAGATACTTTATTTGCAAGAGAGGAAAAGAGTGGACTGAAAGCTGCCCTGTGAGCGAGCAGGGGTCCTGACCTGGAAAACTCAGAGGCCTTTGTCCTCAGCTCTCTTAGTGTGGCAGAAAGACCCTCCCCACCCCGGCACTTTTCAGCCCTTACAAGCCTTCATTTGGCCACTGACCCACCATGCCCTATGTGCAAATTTCTAAGTGAGTTTCATTTGGGTTTTTTGTCTTGCCAGAACCTAATCTTTAGAATTTACAGGTTTGTTAAAAGCTATTTACATATAAGGTCAAGTTAGCAATTAAGTAAAGGGGGTGAGTGTACACTTAGTGCAGGAACGCAGTGAGAGGTCAATAACAATTATAAATGTATGTGAGTGTCTAGATGTGGGTATATATTTCATGTTCTAAGTGAGTTTTCTGTTACGCAGCTGTCTCCCACTTTTGTCTCCTTTGTGCTCTCCTTCGTGGGGGAAGTACAGCTAACTTCAGCTGGTGCGACTGGCAGAGCCCTGCTCTTTTTATCAGCTCTCCTGTTTCCCCTTATTGCTCCTTCCTAGCAAAGATTTCACTCTTCTAGTCAGGATTTGCCAAAAAAGCTTACTGAGGCCCTTATCCCCTATTTTTCCCCATCTGTCTCCTTTCCCTACACCTGACTGGAGCTCACTTGGGCTAGCATACAGCCTGCTGACTGATTATGCAGGAAGAGGAGGCTGCTGACCTTCGCAGAAGTCCCCAGGCAGGGTACAGCGGAGATGCAGCTAGCAGCAGATGAGTCCTGGAGAGAGAGAGAGGGAATGTGCCAGCAGCAGGCTGAGCCATGGCGCTTGGTAGGAAAGAGGTATGTTGTGCATCCTGTGGTGGTGGGGGGTTGCTCTTCTACTGTACCCAGGCGGGACAGCGTTCTGGCTCCATACTCTGACTGTACCAAGTAGGACATTAGTAGATAAGAATTCCCCTTGTCTAGGAGGACCCTACATGTTCTGTCCTAAATGCTGATTATTCATATTTTACTTTGTCTTCTCAAGATAATATTTCATATTCCCGTGGAATATGCAAACAGTGTCTTCTTATAGATAATCATCCAGTTAAAGACAAGTCTAACAGTTTCATACAGTTGTAATGCATGACCACAAACTTGGTACCTTCAAACAATACAAATTTACTCAGAGTTCTGGAGGTCAGAAGTCTAAATCAGGTCTCCCTGGGTTAATATCAAGATGTGAGCAGGGCTGAGGTGGGGATTTAGCTCAGTAGTTCTGGACTGTGTCTTGCAAGCCCAAGGTCCCGAATTTGATCCCCAGAACCAGAGAAAGACAGAGAAAGAGAGACAGACAGATAGACAGAGACAGAGATGGACAGAGAGACAGAATGACAGAGGGAGGGAGGGGGAGAGAGAGAGGGAGACAGACAGAGAGAGACAGAGAGACAGAGAGACAGAGGGAGGGAAGGGGAGAGAGACAGAGAGACAGAGAGAGACAGAGAGAGAGAGAGAGAGAGAGAGAGAGAGAGAGAGAGAGAGAGAGAGACAGAGATGTGAGCAGGGCCATATTCCTGCTGGAAGCACATGGAAAATCCACTTTATTGCCTTTTTCTCTTTCCAGGGGCTTCTCACACTCTGGCTGGGAGCCTTTTCTTCTGGCTTCAAAGCCCACATCACATCTCTCCACCTTCTGTTTCTGTTATTATAGCTGCTTGTTGGACTTGGACTCCTCTACTTTCCTTTTTAACTTCAAAAGATCTTTGTGATTACACTGAGGCTACCGAGGAACCCAGGCTAGTCTTTCTATTTTACGACCCTCACCTTAATCTCATCTGCAAAGTCCCTTTGCCAAGTGAGAAAATGTGCTAATAGGTTCCCAGGATTAGGCAGTTGCTATCATGTAGATGTTGAATGTATCCCTAAAGTTTTGATCCCCAGGCTGGTGCTACTGGGACGCAGGGGAGCCTCTTCGTATAGCCTCGTGGGTTTTCTTCAGTCACTGTGGACATGTCCTCAAATGGGACTGTGGGACCCACCCCTTTCCTCTCTTTTGCTTTCTGGCCATGGGCTGAGAAGTTTGCTTCACTGTGTGTTACGTGCCATGACTACTTGACACTCACTAGAGGTTCAAAGCAATAGGCCCCCTCAGTCTTGGACTGGAATGTCTGGAACTGAGCCGTAGTAAATCTTTTTTCATCTAAGTCGGTTATCTTAGTCATCTCACTATAGTACCAGGAAGCTGATTAATCCAGTCATGGATGTCTTTGGGGAGCCAAGCTACCTATTACAGCAAGCAGATTTACTAAGATGTTTGAAGTCCTAGCTCTAAAACATTTGTTCATGGAGTTTTCTTGAGCCTAGTGTCACCCACAGAGTTCCACATGGAGGAATGAGTGGACGTTTTACTTCCTTCTCTAATCAGGCTTCTGGTTTCCATTAGTGATGCCTATTTGGTCCCTTGTAGGTCTTTCGATAATTAGTCCTTGGAAAGAGCTGCTGGAGGTTATCCCCTTGTAAAGTTTCTAAGGCTCTCTGCAAAGAGCCTCCAGGGTCTATGGATGAACAGGTCCTCAAGATCCTACGACCTTATAATTCCCTGGGAGTCTAAGGATCAGCCGGACAGTCTCTTAACATAAAGAGAACACTCTTATTTCTCTTTTTCTTTCATTCTTAACAAGTGGGCATAATCTTTTTTTAATAGCAAAAACATTTCCTTTCCTTCGTCTCAGTCATTGCCTTATACACAGGTCTTCTCCCCGGGCTGCTGAGAGGGTCTGTGATCTCTCTTCCTCCTCCTCCCTTCTCCTTGTCCACCCTACCTCAGAATCCTGGCTCAGCCTGGCAGCAGCCACAGAACCATGAGGACCCTTCTTCTGTGTCACTGAGGGAGGCTGAGCTAAGTCTTTCCTGTTGGCATTGGTCATAAGGCTTTCATTTATTTGAACCAGGAAGTGAACAAGATAAACAAGTCCTTTCAGCTAATATTGACACTGATAGGTACTATAATATTTAAACTGCTTAGTTTATTGTCTTTCCAAGGCCCCTTCTTCATGGTGATGGGAGAAAGAAAGGCTGCAGGAGGAATAGAAAATTCTGTCCTCCCACAAACATGTAATTAGTTGAATAAAGTACAGTTGAAAGACTGAATGAATGATTGCGTTGATGTTTCTGTTGTCTTTTATCCTAGAGGTGCAGCTCAGGACACAGGATCTGCCCAGCTTGCAAGAGGCCCTGGGTTCAATTGCAGCACCACAGGAAAAAACATAATTTGCTCTCGCTGCAGAGGTCAGCCAGCGTGTTCTTGTTATTCTCTCCTCGATCCAGTTCACACCGCATTTTTGTCATAATCCTGGATTCTCATTATCTGGATAGGGCAGCTTAACTTGTAGAGTGAGTGACCTGTCTTTCTTTGAGAATGCTGGAAAATATTAAATTCTCAAAATATCAAGCTGGAAAATTATTTCATAATGGATGACCCAGGCATCTTGGTATATTTTGTCAGTTGTAATTCTCAAGGGCTCCACAACTGCTTCTGCCAAAATCTTTTCATTTCCATACCAGTAATATCTCCCAACGTTAATTTAAATTCATAATGCGTCCTGGCAACTTCCTGTCTAAAATGGTGTGTAATAACCATTCGTTCCCGATGCTAGCGTGTGCTGTAACGTCAAACCTATGCCAGGAATATTCTGTGGCCTTTCTGAGAAATTCTAGGTCCTTGAACAAAACTTTCTAAAGGTTTCTTCTTAAAGAAAAACACTAGAAACACCATCAGTAGAACTCTTCTTATGCCCATGTTCTGAAGAGTAACTACTCCTCTTTTGCCTAAAAATGCACTCAAAGAGGATTTAATCAAACAGTTAAATGTTTTAAAGAGCAAGGCTGCTCCCGCCCCTCTGACACTGCATGGAGAAGATAACTTTGACAGTCTGAGATGCTTTGTTAAGGGCCACAAGCCAAACACAAATGGGAAAAAATCCCACTGTGGTCACCTTCTGCTAGATTTAAAGATTTTCTACTGTAGACTGAAGTTTGAATGTGCAAGACTTCTTCAAACACCATTTATCTGAATATCCAGCTATGGGGACATTGATATGAACTATGTTGGCTTTAGAGTTCAAGGTGCTCAAGTTAATTCTGACATACAGGGACTCCTTTGTAAAGCTTGCCATCATAATACCCTTATTATAAATGATACCTTTGTTAATGAGTCCATAGAATCCTATCTATGTCTGTCTCATGGCCAGCCATCAGAAATCAGCCTGCCAGCACCCACACTTCAAGTAAATGTCTCTTTCTTATAGTTGTCTGCAGTTTTCTACATTTTTCTTCTCACTTTGACAATTTTTCACCCATTGATGTGACAGAGGAAAGAAAATATGTTACATAAAATATAAAATCTATTTAAAAACTCAAAGGATTCACCATTTAAGAATGAAGAATGTAGCTTGGTATGGTGAATGGTACGTGCCTACAATCTAGGTGTTTTGGGGAGACTGAGGCAAGAGGATTACAAGTTGGAGCCCACCCTGGGAAACTTCTGTCTGACAAAGAAAAACAACAGGAGATAATTTAGTGTGAAGGATCTGAGTTTAATATCCAGTACCAAAACAATAAAGAAGGAAAGAAAGAGAGAGAAAGACATAGAGAAAGAACAAAAGAAAGAATGAGAGAAAGAAAGAAAAGAGAGAATGAGAGATTCTATATAACATTAGACAGTGTTAATGATAGATTCAAACTCCTTACAAGACCAGATACAGAAGTGGCTTACATAACATCAATAGGATTTACTTCCTAAAGGATAAAGAACTCAAAAAACTGGAAATACTATCAAAGATGGAGCTGCAACCACCTAGATCAGAGATGTGCCACCGAAATATCTAAGGCAATAAAAACGCTCTGAGTCTGTGCTGGCCACAGGGTAGCAGCCACGGGCTACATCCAGCTATTAAGTAATTGCCACTGAGCAAATGAGTTTTCAATTTTATTTAATTTTAATTAATTTAAATTTAAATAGCTACAATCCAGATTTAGGTAACAATATCATACAAGAGAGGTATAAACATTTGGGATAATAAGGTCTGCTATAGTTTGGATAGGTGTTCCCCAAAAAGTATGGGATTGGAGCGACCCAGCACACAGTAAGCTGCATATTCATGTCAAGTGCCTCAACATTCAGACTCCAGGCTAGTGGAACTTGTTCAAGAACTTTCTGAACTCACCACTGAAAGATGGGAGGAGGGTTCAACAGAAATAGCTTGAAGAGTTATGTTGACCTGTCTCTTGGACAGTAATAACGGTTTATTTCTAAACCTGGAAATGGCAGCCAAATATGAACATATCTAACTGAATATCTCAATTCAAACTATTTCATTAAGCAGTAAGCATATTTTTAAGCATTAAAATAACAGTAGAAACTCAAAGGATTCACCATGTTATTTTAGTTCAGGGGTAGCAAAGGAAACTTTTTGTTACTTTACATAAAGCAGTTTAGAAGTAGGAAAGAAAGATTGATCATTGGCTAATTTAATATTACAGTTCATGAGACAAGTATAGATTCAGAACCCTTAAATAATATTCTAGGGGGCCGGAGGGTTAGCTCAGTGGTTCCGGCGCCTGCCTCGCAAGTGCAAGGTCCTGAGTTCAATCCCCAGAAACCACATACAATGCTGGGCGTGGAGACTCACGCCCACCAGCAATCAACACCGCATACCACAATGCCGGGCATGGTGGCTCACGCCTATAATCCCAGCACTCGGGAGGCAGGGACAGGAGGATTGCTGAGTTCGCGGCAGCTTGCCGGGCACCATAGTGAGCTCAGGGCCAGCCTGAACTACAAAGCGAGACCCTGTCTCCAAAAAGCAAAAAAAAAAAAAAATAATAATAATAATAATAATAATAATATTCTAGGGCAAGCACTGGAAATCATGAAAGTGTAAGTCTAGGCTTCATGGCCAGGGTTAATTTACCTACAAATTCCTCAAACATGCAAAAGGTAGAAGATTAAAATAGTGAACCCATCCTGGACCTACCAACCAAATTCAATGATTATCAACATTTGACCAATCTTGCTTGTCT
>PVIC010006588.1:0-53832 GCA_004025085.1 Thryonomys swinderianus
GGACTGTTGCTGATTTACTGTGGTGAGTTGGTGCTAGTTTGTCACAGCAGCCCCGACAGACTGATACTGGGACAGACAAGGAGATTCTCGACTTGCTAAACAGGAACAATTTTACCTGGGGGGAGGAGGGGTCTTAAGTACTGATAGTGTTTTTTTTCCACAGCTGTAGAATTTTGGATAAATTAATGACGTAAGTTTCCTAGTTTCACTTCACTATGACAGGGGTATGATAGTCACCTTAAAAGCATAAAAAAATTGCTGTGTGTGGTGGCTCACGCCTGTAATCCCAGCACTCAGGAGGCAGAGACAGGAGGATTGCTGATTTCAAGTCTTGCCTGGGCTACACAGTGAGCTCAGGGCCAGCCTGAACTACAAAGCGAGACCCTGTCTCAAAAAAAAAAGCATAAAATAATTATGCACCAACAGAGATAAAGGATATATGTTCCCTGATGAACCGGAGACACACAGTCAGTATTAAGAGTGACAGCCTTATTAATGGTGACTTTTATATGGATTCTCAGCACTCATGCAACTGCCAAGCGCACGGATGACTACACCGTTATTAATTAAATAAATAACCCCGGACTTTGAGTTAGACCTCCCTTGGATTAATTTACAATTTGAGAGATCTAACATGTTCTTGTGATTTTTACGAATCTTGAAAAATAAAACTTTTGTGTGAAAATTAGCAAGTTGCTGCATGGGCCATTTTGTGCATAATTCTAAGTGAGCCACCCAACTGTGTGTTGTGTTTATTGACATTAGTTGTCATAGCATATGATTAAGTAACTGAGTTTATGACTGTGGAGAGCGGCTGAGTGACATGTTGACGCCACACTGAAAGCACTCGATGTGGATCTCTTGCTTGGTTCTGTGCAGCACTTGACAAATCACAGACCTGGATTTGCTCATTGCCAGGGAGTGGAAATAAAGATTACTTGTGCTGTTTCTGAAAATGATGTTCAGGCGCAAAACAGTGTACCAGGGCTACCTGACAAGGCCAGAGATTGAGCAGTACGTCTATTCCTGCAGGCTCGATTTTAGAGAGATTTTAAGAAGGAAATTAAATGTATGATATCAAAGCAAGCATCACAGTAAACAAACAGTTCACAGCACAAGCAGGGAGCCTCAGTTTGTACACCTACAGAGCTGCACATCAACTTTGTGAAGGTAGATAATTGTATCACTGTGTGCCTCTAATTTCCCTCATCGACAAAATGGGGATAATTATGAGTATAACATTTCACCAGGATACTAGTTGAGCTAATAAAAGAAATGTGCAAGAATAGGGTCAAAGCTGAACTTAGCATTAGGAAGGTGCCCTTGGCATCTCTCATCAGGAGCCTTGTGAAGGGCTCTGGGCAGCCCTTGCACAACCTCCTGTCTTTTTAGGTAAATATTCAAAAACAAGACTTCCATCCCAAATCACCAAAGGCAGTTGTCCCTTTCTATCTGATCCCTCTTCCACCTCCGGTGATCTGGACCCTGCTGGGTTTGAGCTGGGGTGGGGAGCTGTGGGTTTCACTCTGCCATCTGCAAGTACAATTGAGATACTATTATCTCCAGGGAGGAATGTGCTTCAGGGGATGCCTGCCGCTCTGCTCTTCCGGGAGCACTGTTACAGGTGAGGGTTAATGAGGAGAGCTTGTTTTGCAAGGTAGATGGACTTGTCCTATCTGACTGGCCTGCAAGTATGTGGCTGATAAGGAAGGAAAAAGGCCTGTAATGTATACAGCCAGAAGCTAGTCTTCAGGCAGTTTTTAAAAGTCTTATAGCTTACTCATGAAATAAAGCTACTCAGACATTCCCAACTTCTAAAATATTCCAAAAAATTAATATGACATTATAAATGACTTGTACTACTGAAAAAGCTCTTCTGATACCAAACATAGAAAAAAATTAATTCATTCATTTATGCTAATACTAAATTATTCTCTCTACAGAGAATGTTTGAAGAGCCAGAAAAGGAACCAAAAGTATTATATAGGGGCATTATGTGTTTATTTAGTAAAGTTTCATTTTGGTGATGAAATAACAAAAATTCGAGAAGCTTCATTCATTATCTATAAAACCTGGCTCCACCAGCCTGATTCATATTATGTGTTAAATAATAGAATGACAAAAACTTGTGCCGGAAATAAACATGTGTGAATATACACACACACACACATACATACATACATACATACATACATACATACATATATAAGAGCCCCAGTTTCACCAAGACCACTTAGCGGGGGTTATGGGGTCTTCACTGCATGTTCCCTGGGATCCAAATTGAAAGCTTCACTGTTTCCATCTCCGAGAAGCAGAAAAGAGACAGAAAATCTCCGGAGTCAGTTGTTTTAAGACAAATGAATGGCAGTGATTAAAAAGAAAAAAAATCAGAAGAAGTGGCAAGATACCTATCCTATTACCTTTAAAACAGTTTATTTTTATACACCTGTTATTTTGTGAATGTTAATCACCATATCTTCCTTAAGAGAAATTAACCGATATAGTAAGAGACCTGTAGGCACAAATCATTAGATTCCCGAATTTTTCCAACTACTGCCAAGTCCAAAGAGTGTTGTGGCAAGAGAAAGAGGGACGGCAGAACAGAATAAAATGAGAATGGCGGACTTAGAAATGTTTTCTTTCAAGACACTGATTTTACGCTAGAATTCAAAGTCCAGTTTTACAAAATCACCAGAGGAAATTATTCCATATCATAGAAAAATCTCTTAAAGATTTTACTTTTTTCTTTGTGCTTATAGCTACTGTTTGTCAACGTATCATAAAAATATTTGCAGTAAAGTATTAGGCGGATTAAGAGAGACTAGAGTATTAAAAGAAAACTCATTTTTATAAAAGTGGATTAATGACTAACTTTTTCTTCTAATTAGAAAGAGAAAATGGACTAATAATGAGTGAAATTTATCAAGTTTTGCACAGCACAGACACTCAGTAAATAAATATGTTTTGTGATAATGACTGATGGAGACCTGAAGTAAAAAGCAATCAAATTATGAAATAAGAATGAGATTCACAGAGGATAAAAAACAATCAAAATTACAGTACTATATGGATTTTAAAAGAATTACTCAACATTTAATTGTAAGTATCAAATGGTAAGATTACTGAATTGTTACTGTTAGAATTATAGAAAATTAAACAGTGAACAATTTTGGGAGAATTTCATTTCCTAAAGAGATTTAAGTTGAAATAAAAATGAAATAAAATTCAAATAATAAAATCTGTTCAGAAATTAGACAATATAATGTTCAGTTTTTAAAATATATCTCATACAAATCCTAGTTTTGTTTCTTCACATTTTATGATTCTTAAAAGTCTATAGTCAATAAATCTGTGTGTGTATATGTCGTATATATGGGTATGTAGGTATGTGAGTGAATTTGACCAGATGATACAAATTTCTAAGAAGACTTTGAAAATTATTTTCTTTGAACCCAAGTCAAATTTACTATTAGTAATCAAATATGCTAATAGGTATTATGGCCAAGTGTTGTTAGTTTTCTTGAGAAGTCACTATGCACTGTGAATATACACTAATACAAATGATTTTGTTTTAAAGGAAAGAGATTCAAGCAGATTGTTTTCAGCCCATAAAATACCAAATTTAATCAGGATGGATTTGTCTGGGGCGTGGCCCATGGTGCATCAGTTGCCTGTGATCTCCATTTCAGTACTACCATAACTGATCCCAAAGCACAGAAGGGGGAAAAGAAGGTAGAGAATCAACACTGCTACAATACACTAAAAATCTCTCTTAGACCTTTAGACACAGACTACAATATAAGGCACCAAAGAGCACATTGCAAAGTGTAGCCAGAGGTTGACCTCGTGCTTTGCATGTCTGAGGTTCAGTGCTGAGCACCGACTGTCACCATCATCATCATCATCATCATCATCATCATCATCATCATCATCATCATCTTCATAAGAAGAGTTCAGAACATCACAATCAGAAGACATGATATGACTTTGGGATATGGGAAAATAGAGAAAACAAAGTCCTCTTAGCAAGCAAGCCCTTTTACCCACGGGATGGGAGCGGGTCAGCAGCAGTGGTCACAGAAAGCAACCACTCCTGAGCATGGTGACATTACGTCAGGCAGAGGAGAGATTGTCCAAATGATGCCACGTAAACACTGGGAAAGAGCACTCAGGGGGCTCTGAGTGGTTCACTCCTGGCTTATCCCCAATATTATTCAAAGCTGCTGGAGTCAGGGACAAATAAGATAACAATATGGATTATAATATTTCTTTTATATATGATTTAAAATTCCATGTTGCAAAGGCCTTGGTGAAATATTTAAGAGAATGTTTTTAAAATACAATGCAGATGTCTGAATTTATTTATAAGCTTAAAAATCACTGAATGACAAAGGGAGAGGATTATACTAAAAACATAGCAGCAAGAAATTGTATAAGTCAAACAAAGCGCTTTAGGGAATTAACATAGGGTAGATTCTTTAAAAAAAAACAAAACAAAACACAGCAACCAGTCAGAACATTATGCTGGTCCCTTGTCAATTAGCAAATCAGTTACAGTCTTTGATGGGTGGCATTTCATTTTTCAAAATCACAGGAATCATGGTTTTATCCTCTTGAAAAGTACAACAGGACACCCACTGAACGTACATGGTGGTGACAGGTAAAAGTGTCACCAGAGAGTTACACCTGTACAAAGTTGAACCCAGAATATTTTTTTCCCTGAGCTCCCAGAGATAACTCACAATTATCAATGGAACATGGAACTTTTCTGACCTCTTAGTCTAGCTTTTCTTTTCCACTGATTTTGTGTCTTGTTTTAGGTGTTGGTTTGTGTGGATCAGATAAGTCATTCACCATTGAGGGCAAAAATAGAGTTTGCTTTGATGGTTTGACTGTTTAATTATTTCTGACAACGGATTAATAGATTATGAGAGACTTGTTCTCTGTTGGGTGAGGGGTCACAGTCTGCTTTAGTTACCTCATTGATATGTTTATTTTGACTTTATGTAATTTAAGCATGTTATGCTCACTAGAAAAGATACATATCCTTCTTCATCTGGATTTATAAACTTCGTGTTATTAATTCCATGTGTCTGCAGGCCACAAAGCACTTTTATTTCTTGTCATGTTATTATGAGCTTTTTTTCCCCCCTCATTCTAGACAGTAGTAATAATTAGATTACTAGTTAATCTGAGCAGGGGTCTCCAACCTTTTTGGCAGATGGGCCCTTTTCATGGAAGCCATTGTTTCCCACATGTTGCGTGAGTGACAGGGTGTTGGGAAGGCAGAGGGCACGGCTAGACCTCCTCACACACAGTGGACTACGGGGCTCTGCTCCCAGGACACTGCACTACCTCGGCTGATGGGGCAGGATGTGGGGCTCAGGCTGGGCCAGGGTCCCCCTTGCTGTGAGGCCCAGTTTGGACTCATGCTGCTCTGAGGCCCAGGAAATTGGATCCTGACTTCAACTCTGTTCTGACTTCTATAGAAAGATAAGATAATATAAATATAAGTAAGACATTTCTAGAATTCCTAGAAAGTGAGCTATTTAGATAATCTGAATGAGCTATGCCATTAAAAATTCTTCAAACTTAATTCACATGTAAGAACTCAAACTCTTATACTTAAAAGTATGCAACCCGGGAAAACATAAAAGAAAAATTTTTGGCAAAGAAAACTAGTTTAACAATTTTGGTTTAACAACAAGGTTTCTGCCTTCACTCTGACATACTTAATTTCTGTTTTGATGTAAATACAGACGTTTTTATCTGGATTTGCTATTGCTAATCAAACTTTATATTTTTAATGACCAAATAAGCAACTTTGTGCCACATAATGTTTAAGATTACTAAACTGTAAATTTGTTTGACGAAAATGAGTCATTATTTTGACACTTTGGATTCCAACAGTAATTATATTTTGGAATATGTCAACTTGAAGATAATTTCCAAAATCTTTTTTATGTAACTTGGATGCTTTTATTGATATGACAGTTAATTAAAGAGTAACCATTTCATACAGCATCTCCCTGGCAAACTTGACATCCTGAGTTTGATTCCTGGTACCACTGAAAGCCTAACCATTGGATATCTTAATTTCTAAATGAGGCTACTACCTAAAACATCCAAATTGTTAATTACTACTCATCTTATGCTTTTATTTTTACTTATTTGTGTATAGATAAAAGGCTTTATCTTGGGAGTGATGTTAATGAATATTAATTTTGCTGTTTTAAGAAGGTGTAAAAGGGATGCTTGGTAGTCAAAAACATTATTATGCATTAAATTGAAGTAAGTTTGCTATAGTAAGACACACAGTTCTCTACCACAGGAATATCCAGTATTCTCTATAACATAACAGTGACTTTTGTTCAATGGTCTAATTAATATGAACAGTTGAGGACACAATGTAGCAAGGATCCAGTAGATTTGTATCTCATGGAAAAGACTAATTTATCTTAAGTACATGTTCACAAACATTTTCTGGATTATGCCACATTCTTAGGAATTGAGAACTCCCTAAGAAATATGAATGTAGAAATTGAAGTGAATGTTTTTTAAGTATTAGGGTTCTTCTTACTTGAAAATATTAATGATGAATATATTGTGTTGGTATAAATAACATCTTTTTTTTTTTTTTGAGACAGGGTCTTGCTTTGTAGTTCAGGCTGGCCCTGAGCTTACTGTGTAGCCCAGGCAAGCCTCGAACTCAGCAATCCTCCTGTCTCTGCCTCCCGAGTGCTGGGATGACAGGCGTGAGCCACCATGCCTGGCTAAATAACATCTTAATATAATTATGAAATTGATTTATATCTGGATGATTATGGATTATTCTAAAACAAAATATCACTTGGCTCCAGAGTGCAAATTGCTTAATAGAGGACAAAATTGGAATTTTGTTTGCCTTAGAATATAATATCTAAGGCTGAAAAGAAACTATGAAAACTGAAAATTTTAGCAATACATTCTATCCTGATTAGTTCATTTCTTCCAGTTACAAGTTAATACTTTCATCTAAATATTTTTTACCTTTTGTATAGTCTGAATTGATTTCAAAATACTACTTTTTATGAAAATAAATTTTTGTGCTGTATATAAATTCCATTATATGAGTGTGATTTAAAAGTACAGAGAATGTTTAAAATTTTTAACAATTTTATTACACTAAGACATGTTGCTATTAGTCCCTCTCAGAATGCTTCCCTTCATTTTAAATATATTTACCATATTGTTCCTACCATTTTCTTTTAAGTTTTTTGTCATATAGGTACATTTTATATACATATCATGACCACACTCAACACAGAATTTCTACTATATGACATGACTTCTCATTTTTACCATTCCCCTACCCACCTTACAATACCCCACCCCCTATATACATGAGTTTTTCCCTTTTTTGCCATCACAATTTTTTCTTTCCCCTTATTTACCTTTAACCCCCATTTCCTTTATGATATTTTCTCTTTTACAGTGTCTACCATACATTTTAGAACTTATTTACATTTTCAGTTTCTCTTGGCATTTACACGTCTGTGACCTATTTATTTCACTTATCAGTATGTCGTCAAGGTACATGTATTTTAGTATGGATGACTCAAACCTATCATTCTTTATGGCAGAGTAATACTCCATTTTATTTTTTTAAAACCCCACATCTTCTTTATCCAGTCTAGAGTTGATGGGCATTTGGGTTGTTTCTAAGATTTAGCTATCACAAACAGAGCTGCTACAAACTTAGGTGCATATATATCGCTGTGATATGAATCTTTTAATTCTTTCATGTATATCTTTAGCAGGGGAATAGCAGGGTCAAATGGAAACTCTCATCCTAGCTTTTTGAGGAATCTCCACACTGATCTCCATAGTGGTTGTACCAGTCTACATTCCCACCAACAGTAGAGAAGGGCCCCTTTCTCCCCACAGCCTCACCAACATTTATTGCTGGCTAATTTTGAAATAGCAGCCATTCTTTGTGGAGTGAGATGAAAGCTCAGTGTTGTTTTCATCTGCATCTCTCAGATGACCAGTGATGTTGAGCATTTCTTCATATGCTTCTTAGCCACTTTTACTTTTTCATCTGAAAAGTGTCTGTTCATTTCAGATGCCCATTTTTGAACTGGGTCTTTAAATTTGGGGAGGGTGATTTTTTTAAAGTGCTTCATATATTCTAGATAGTAGCCCTTTATCTCAGGAACAGCTGGCAAAGATTTTTTTTTCCCATTTTGTTGGGTGTCTTCGCTCTGCTGGCGGTCTCTAGATCTGTAAAATATGTTGTTGAGATTTCAATTGGAATTGCATTGAATCTATATAAAAGTTGAGAGAGTAAAGCCATTTTGACGATATTAGACCTTCCTACCCAGGAACAAGGGATGTCTTTCCATTTTCTGTTATCTTCTTCTATCTCCCTTTTCAGAGTGCTGTAGATTTCAGAGTAGAGATCTTTTACCTCCTTTGTTAGACTGATCCCTACATGTTTCTTTTTTTGGATGCTACTGTGAAAGGGCATGAGTCCCCAATTTCTCTCTCCATATGTCTGTTGTTTGTGTATAAAAAGGCTATTGATTTTTGAGCATTGATCTTGTAGCCAGCTACACTGCTAAATTTGGCAATTAAGTCTAGCAGTCTTTTGGATGAGCTTTTAGGATCTTCTACATAGAGTATCATAACATCAGCAAAATAGTGACAGGTTTTTTTTCTTTCCTATATTTCTTTTATTTCTTTATCTTTTCTAATTGCTGTGGCTAATGTTTCTAGCACTATATTGAACAGAAGTGGTGAAAATGGACATGCTTGTGTTTTTCCTGATCTTGGTGTGAAAGATTTCAGTTTTGGACTATTTAGGGTGGCTGGCCATTTATTTATGCTGGCTGGTAGTTTCTCATGTATAACTTTTACTAAGTTGAGGTAAAGTTCATCTATTCCAATTTTTTGTATGGTTTTGATCATGAATAGGTGTTGTATTTTCTCAAATACTTTTTCTCCACCTATTGAGGTGACCATGTGATTTTTGTCCTTGAGTCTGTTTATGGGGTGCATGACATTTATTGATTTACATATGTGAACCATTCTTGCATCCCTGGGATGAATTCAATTTGGTCAGTTATGCTTTCATTTTCATTCCCAAAAAAGCTACAAGTTAGAGAAATCACAAGAAAAATTTCACATTAATGCTTTATGTCAGCATGTTTTATAGATCTTTTCTGTAACAATGGTTGTTCTGTCTCCCAGATATAGTTTTTGTAAGCACTGTTCAATCACATTTCATTGATTTCAATTGGTTAACAACAACAGTTTTACACTTCTAAAGTTGTGCAACACTTCTGTCACCTGAATGGTATCATTGAAAATGAGAAAACAATTACACAGCTTTGGGAGTTTGATTGTGAGGACAGAGTGCCCATAAGCAGGAGGATTGGCACAAGTTTGACGCCAGCCTGGGCTACATAACAATTTCAAGGCCAGCCTGAAATGCATAGTAAGACCATACCCCCCCAACAAAACAAAAATACACTTATAGTTGTATTTCAGATATGTCCATTATTATTTATTTAGGATAAACTTCAAAATGGGTTCTCCAGTCTGCAGGATTGTACTGTTCTGTATTTTACCACCAGTTCTCTTTCTAGCTCTTGAAAATGCTTAAACTCAAACCACCTTCAAGCCTTTAACTATACCCAATCTCATCCTGCTAAGTCTAGTTTTTCTTAAAGAAAGAAGAACACCAGAGAAGACTGTTGCTTCTCAACTTAGCCAAAATTACATTTTTTCTTTCATTATCATCTATTTTTGTTTTCATCTCCCAGAGGTTAAAATGTAGGTCCACCTCCTGAATTCTGGGTACCCTGCCTCTATCTATCTCAAAAGACCTGTGTGATTTCTCATTTATCTATTCTTTGTTCTGTACTTGGGTATTTTCTTTGTATCACTGAGCTATATCCAGGCCTCCACACTACTAATTTACTTTTTTTTCCTTCAACAGCCAAACTTAAGAACCTGGCACCCACCCACAATCTTCAGTGTCTCATCTTCACTCACTGCACACCATCCTTGCGATGTTCACTCTTTTGCCAAGAATTCTAAAGATAAAACACTGGGTAGTCCTTATTTTATTTATCTTCTCTGCATTATTTCACATGCAGATTATCCTCTCCTTGAAACATTCTCTTCGCTTAGGTTGGAAAAACGTACGATATTATTCCTCCCAACCCTTGACTCCCGCCTCACTGGCAAGCACAGCTTCTCTTACCATCTTCCAGGGGGTAGAGCTTTATCTCAAGTTCAGCAAAAGCGCCTTTTGTTCTCACTTTATCTTTTCTTTTCTTCCCATACAACATATTCTTTCTGGGAATTACCATCCATATTTATGGGTTCAATTACTATCAATCACCGGAATTGTGCTCCCATCCTAAGTATCTATTAATTTCCAGGAAGCAGCTGTAACTTTTATGTATGCTCTCTTGAACCTAGTTATCTGTAAAATGGGAATAAAGATCGATCTATTCCATACAATGTAAAACATTATATGAAGTATTGGTAAGACAGTAATGCTAGTATAAAGTACTGATGAAATCATTTAAACATTTCAGTGGAGTTGTTAACAGAAAACATTTCCTAAGTTTCTTGTTTGTCTTTTTTTGTTTGTTTGTTTTGTTTTGTTTTTTAGCTTTTTGAGGCAGGGTTTTGCTTTGTAGTTTAGGCTGGCCCTGAACTCACTTTGTAACCCAGGCTAACTTTTTGAACTCTTGGCAAACTGCCTGCCTCTGCCTCCCAAATGCTGAGATTACAGATGTGAGCCACCACACCCAGCATTGTGGTGTGTGGTACTGGGGATTGAACTTGGTACTTTGTGTTTGCCAGGCAAATGCAAGAACCACTGAGCTGAAGCTGCAACCTGTATATTTTATTCTTAACCTCTAGTGCATTTACACTAACGTGGGATATATCATCAAAATCAGGAAATTAGTAGTGGTAATTTTATATTCATCCTCTATGAATATAAAAATTAATAACAAAAATAATGACTTGCACACAGGTCTTATTACTTAAGATGACACTAATAATACAAGATGAATCTGAGTTTTTAAATGCCTTAACCTTATAGAATTTTATTTTTCACACAATTATATAATAAGTGGTCAACATATTTTGTCCCACTCATTAATTCAGGGACAGAGACAGGCATGGAATTGGTACACATGTAGTTTACTTTCCAGGGTTATACAGTATTATTTTTGGCAAATATTTTGCCACTGTGTATCTTAGATCTTAATTTTCCAGTTTCTGACACAAACTTTCCTGCCACATACTGAGTTCTTATTAAGCCATGATGTATCTTTTAGGTTTTTATTTATTTATTTTGTTAGAGCTCCGCTAATAGCAGCTGCTTAAGAGATAAATGCCAGAAGCCAAGTTCCTTAAAGAAGTGCTTAAGAGATAAAGAATTGACCATATAAAATTAACCCCTTTTGTGTAAAATCTCCACAATTTTTTTTTTTTTTTTTTTTTTTTTGGAGACAGGGTCTCGCTTTGTAGTTCAGGCTGGCCCTGAGCTCACTATGGTGCCCAGGCAAGCCGCTGCGAACTCAGCAATCCTCCTGTCTCTGCCTCCCGAGTGCTGGGATTACAGGCATGAGCCACCACATCTGGTATTGTGGAATGTGGTATTGATTGCTGGTGGGCGTGAGTCTCCACGCCCAGCATTTTATGTGGTTACCGGGGATCGAACTCAGGTCCTTGCTCTTGCAAGGCAAGCGCCAGAACCACTGAGCTAACCCTCCGGCCCCTCCACAGATTTTTTTAATGAATTGTAAGCTAGGAAATGTGTACTAGTTCTAACTTCCTAAGTAACTAGTGATCAGTTGCATGATTTCATTGAAGTGACTTACTTTTGTCTTACATCAAAAGTTGTATCTGCAAAATAAAAATAGCAAGGGGTAAATGCTATAAAAGATTTCTTGAACTCTGTAATTTGGTATCTCAACATTGGATCAGGATATTCATAACTACGACAGAAACCACCAAGAGAGGAAGAATATGCATGTGTTTAGAAATAGCTATGCTAAATATTTGTGTGAGTGTTTATGAATCAAGACGGATGAGCAAGCTACAATAAATGTAGCTTCACAAACATCCTTCAGAACATCTGTGGGAGGCGGTCTTCAAATGACACAGATGATCTCATTCTCTGGTATCCAAGGCCTTGTATAGTCCCTCCTAGACATGGAGACTTTCTTCTAACAAAGATAGTAGTACCACACAAGTAACGAGATATCATGCTGGCTGTCAGGTTACTGTTGTAGACTATAACTCGATGTTCTCTGGAAGTTTCATATGCTCCTGGGTGGGGCTTTGCATGTATGAAATTTGTCACTGGGTCGGTCCACTGCTGAGTTTCTAGCTAAATGTGATGTTGGGAGCTAACATCTAGCCTGAGGCGGCACAGCCTGAAAGGGTCTGCTTTCTCCTTCACTCCCTCTCTGCTTCCCACCTCTGGAGTGTCAGGTATTTCTTTTCTGCCAACCTACCCTGCCTTGGAGCCAACCAACTAGGGACTGAAATGTCTACAAACTGTGAGTCAAAGTAAACCTCTCCTTCCTTAAGACGTGGGAGTCGAGCATCATCATGCTTCAGCTATAAGCAGCTAAGACAGTCACCTGAAAAGCATAAAGGAGTTGGATCTCTCTGTCCCTCTTTGTCTCTGTCTTTGTCTGTCACTCGTCTCTGTCTCTGTCTGCCTGTCTGTCTACCTGTCTCTCTCCCTCTCATGGTGCCAGAGGCACAAGTGTCAACAGTCAGCTAGCATCTGAAGTCTGCCAATAGCCACACAGCTAAGTTTGGAGGCAAATCCCACCCTAGTCAGGTCTGGAGATAACCTTGATGAGCAACCTTACTGCAGCCTTGTGAGATAGCTGCAGATAAACCCAACAAACACAAAATTCAACTGGAATTCGATATTCCAGAAATCCACCACTAACATATTGGTGTATATCCTTCAGCCAGCTATTTTAATGCTTAAGTACTGTGGGTTTAAACAATTTCAGCAAAAAATAGCATATGTGCAGAGCTTTCTGTATGCCAAGTATTTTATTTTTCCAAGCTAAATATATATATATATATATATATATATATATATATATATATATATATGATCTTCACAAAGCCCCTTTAGTAAACTGAGACCAACTATAATCATATTCATATACATAATTGTTCTCATTGAGCACTAGTTAATTAGCATTAATTTATTAACATGTAATTAAGCATAATTCCCCGGCTCACATTTTATTGGAAAGCCCTTCTCATGGCATACTTTCTTACACACATAGCTGTGTAAATGATGAAAGGAAATTAGAAAGTCTGACATACCTTTTATAACTTTTAAATCACACATACACACAAATACAAATACACTTCGTTCATCTCTACATGAGACCGGTCCAGAGGTCAGCATTTATCACATATTCCCCTGGGGTTCAGCCTCCTGGAAAAGGGCACAGATTCATGTTCACGTCCCATAAAGTGATGAGGATAAAAGGGGACATTCTGAGGTACCCACTGAGTTATTTCTCCCACAGTTTGAATTACACATCTTGACACATTACGTGATCTGGGTATTACGTGGGCATACTGCCCTTGTTAAGTTCAGAGAATTTGGGTGGTGATTTCAAACCTAGGGCATAGAATATTTAGAGCTCTGTCTTTCATCTCACTTGCCAGGATCCTAAATTCGTGCAATGTTGAGTCACACTGCATTGTAAAATGTTACGCCTGTGCAATGTTAAATTGTTACACCTCCACCATGAATGAAAGTTGCCAAATACAATGACCATATTGCATTCTATTCCATGCGACAAAGCACTTAATCTACTTGCTATATGGAACACTGTGTAATTATAATATCTTTGCTCTCCTGATTCCTAGATGATGTAAAAGGATATCTATTTCATATTTTTATTAAAACATATAGGATATATTGAATTAAATAATTTTCAAATGTGACATAATAAAGCTGTAACATGACACTGTAATATGCTGTACATGGAAAACTTTTACAATAGTTAGAACAGTTTGACTATTCAGGTAGAACCTTTCCTGTTGTTGGGACAAAATACCTATCAACTGTAACTTAAAGGAGAGAGCTTTATTTTGGCTTACACTTTCAGTGCATTCAGTCTGTGATAGGCTGCTCTAAGGCGGAAACAGAATAGAGAAAGGGCCTGGCAGAGGAAAACTACCCAAGTCATGGAAGCCAGGAAGCAGAGAGAGAGGAGTGAAAAGCGGGGGACAGGAATACAACCTTCTAGTCCATGACCCCTAGGAACCCTTCTCTTCCCAACACATTCAGTAAGAAACTTATCGGTAGATTCCGACACTCCTGAAAGGCCCATAACCTGTCTTTCCTATTATTCCAGTGCAAAGTACTTGGCTTCATTTTATGGCCCAAATCTTTTCAGCAAGTTCACTCACCTTCATCCCAACTTTATAACCACTTCCCTTTTAGTCAAAATTTGTTTTACATCTTTTAGTTCTTCTTTTGGCTCCTGACTCTTAGCACAGATCTGCTAAAAGCAGCCAACAGAGTCTCTAGTTCATTCTTCAGAAGAGTGTTTGTTTCCAAGTGAAATCTCACAAGCCTGGCCTCTACTGCTGCATTCCTATCAGCACTTTTTCTGTGAAATCTGATCAGTACCATCCATCCAGCCTTGCTGACAAGGTCCTAGAGCTTTTCTACCTTGCATTTCCAAACTTTTCCAATCTCCTCCCACAAACCAGTTTCAAAGCTTCTGAATCACTTGGTCACACCCAGCCCCACTCAGCACCAAAGTCTGTGTAGCTGGGCTCTTTATATGAACAAAATCAGTCAATCTACTTTTCTAAATTAGACAAGAGGATTTATTGGATAAGCTTATAGTATTGGGAGAAGGATAATCTGCAGTGCATACCTGAGTTCTTTACAGAAAAGAGAACCTGATAGCTGGTCAGTTCAAGAAGTTGGAAGCTGCGAAGAAGAAGAAGGTTTAAAT
This sequence comes from Thryonomys swinderianus, assembly GCA_004025085.1. Classification (NCBI taxonomy): domain Eukaryota; kingdom Metazoa; phylum Chordata; class Mammalia; order Rodentia; family Thryonomyidae; genus Thryonomys; species Thryonomys swinderianus. The sequence continues at coordinate 15,027 of PVIC010006588.1, forward strand.
ATAAAGAACTAATCTGACACCAAAGGCCTAGAAACGCTCTAGAGAGCTGCTGGTGTGAGTCCGTATTGAATGACTGAAGAAGCTACTGTCCACAGGGGAGGACAGTGACAAAAGACGTACCCACTCAAGTGGAAAGAAGCTTCTTAAATGCAGACAGATGACTTTTTTCTTTTTATGGCATCTAGATTTTAAGCCTACAGCATGGTACTGTACTGTTCGTAGTCAGAATGGGCCTTAGCCCTCACTTTTCTGGTTGCTCGCTAGAAACACACCACAGACACGTCCAGAAGTTTGCTTTTCTAATCTGCTAAATATTTCTTAATCCAACCAATTTGACAAACACAAGTAATGGTCATAGATGCACATTAGAGTTTAATAATCATGAAAACCTCCAAGTTTAATAATCATGAAACTAAAGCTCATTTGACTTGTGTGCTACTATACACTTAATGCCTACAAAGATGTGTTTATTTGTTAAGTACATAAGATTTACAAAGGAACTGAGCTGCAGATAAGCTAGGTAACTCATTCGAGTTTATTATCTAACATTCGATGGTTTGAATTCAAGGTTATTCCTAAAATAATTGATTACCACTACTGCCAGCATCAATTGGGGAAGAAAAGATTGAGCAAAAAGTGAAACTTCCAAAAACTGGAACTCTCACGCCAGTTCTGATCAACAAATATCCTACTAAGAAACATTTTCAATCATGGAATTTGGAAAATGTTATGACCCATGCCTCTGTCTGCCTACCGTGTGTGCAGTAATCCCTGTTGTGACTCTGCACTGAACAAGTTTCCTGTGATCTCTACTCCTTGCAATGTTAGAGAGGCTTGAGCAGAATAACAATCCATTAAGTTTCTAATGAATTGAATTAGAGTAACACTAAATTAACTGCATGATTAACTTAAAGAAACAAATATCCTTTGTACAGGACAAGGGAGAATATAAATATACACCTAGAAACATGCGTGTGTATGTACAGGTTAATCTCACATTTCCTTGACATAGCAGCGAACTCAAAGTGACTTTTCTTTCTCTTTTTTTTGTACAAATATAAGAATTTAAAAAAAAAACAAACAGCTTATTCAGAAACAAAAGGATTACCTATAGTTGGGTAAAGCTGACCACGGCAGACATAAAGCTTAACACAGGTGTAAACGGCACTTTGGAGAACAGATAGTAGGAAAAAAAAAAATAAACCAAATAAAATAAAATATAGACCAGGTAACAGGAATAGCTCAATAAATAATTTATATCAATATAAATACTAGCAAGTCTTAATATTTATGTATGTACATATAGTACATGTGCTATACACATGTACACATGTGCATGTACATAAAGGTGTGCATGCATACACTTAATAAAAGACAAGCAGAGGGTCACATTCAGAATTGGGCATATTGTATAAGTTTAATAAGATTCCTTTATGTATCCCAGGCATTCAGAAGGGAAGCTCCCATCTGGCAAGAAAAGAGTCTATAGAATGAGTTTATTAAATGATATCCTTTAGTTTTGGAGGACCTGACACACCAAGACATGTCAAGCACACACAAAAACTCACAGTAGCCATCCGAGCTACTCCAAGTTAACTACAGAGCAAGAACTTGGTCAGTGGATCAGGAAAAAATAATTAACTTAAGCTGAAGAAAATAGGGCAAACAAGACTTGAAGCAAAATTGATGAAATGTTTAATTTTCCTATTTGTATTTCTTTTTCTTTCAGGCTCTGTCTCATTTTTTTTCTTTGTAACCTTCAATAAGCAAGTGAGATATTATACAAATTAAGGTCATACCTGACAAACTGTAACACCATTTAAACAAGGACCAGGAACAACAATGCAACTAATGATGGAAACAATAGTCATTGTAGACAAGAAAGGCTAAGGAGACTACTGCTTTGTTCACAAAAGCACATGCTTATCTTTTAGGTATTCAAAGGAAAAAGAGAAACATAATAGAATACATTACTTTCAATAGCCAGTAAGGGAGAAAACCAAGCATCAGGCAGGAGATATTTCCCAAGATCTGAAATCTGAGAAGCAGCAGGACATGGATCTCCATTCAGGACTTTTTTGTATCACAGATCATATTTTTGTAAGGTCTTTAATAAAAGAAAGAAAAAAAACATAGTAATAAATTTTAGAAACATAATGAATTCACAGAAATAAGAGAAAAATCAGTACTGCATATAAAGACAAGACTCATGAAAGTAAAGGAGACAGGCAGAAATAATCACAAAAGGTAAGGAGGCATGAAAGTGCTAGAATCCTTTTCACAATTGATCTGGACATGACAAAATACAGATGTAATAATGACATTATATTCCATGGACAAACATCTGAACAAATGTCTACATTTTCCTTACAAATTTAGTTGTCATGGAATATAGTCACTCTTGGGAGAGTAATTATGATTCAGCATTCCAATATAATGGCTACTGAATTAAAATTTTAGGTTATTTTATCCTCTAGTATATGCTTAAAAGGCTTGCTTGATGCATAAGACCAAACTGCTATGTAAAGCTGATCCTTGTCTTCAGTGAAGTATAGGAAAAAGAACTTGATAGGTTTAAGTTTTAGTTTAACTCTGCAGTCTACTGGTTGTTTGGCCTTGAGTGAGTTAGTCAGCCACTGGCATTCAGCCTTGTCTTATGTATACTATAGATATAATCATAAACATATAATGGTATTTCAATCAATCAAATACCGAGTATACCTTGGTGATCTCATGAAGTACATCATTTAGACTGGGCATGCCACCACATGGCTGTAATCCCAGCTCTCAGAGGCAGGAAAATCATGAGGTCAAGGGCAACTTAGGCTACATAGTGATTTCAAGACCAGGGTAGACTATATAGCAAAACCCCCTCTAAAACAAGTACTTATAGGGGCTGGAGATTTAGCTCAGTGGTTCCAGGGCCTGCCTAGCAAGTGCAAGTGGTTCAATCCCTGGTAACCACATATAACAATACCCAGCATGGTGACTCACACCCATCGGCAATCAGTACCACATACCACAATACCAGGTGTGGTGGCTCACGCCTGTAATCCCAGCACTCCGGAGGCAGAGGCAGGAGGATTTCTGAGTTTGAGGCTTGCCTGGGCTACATAATGAGCTTAGGGCCAGCCTCAACTACAAAGCAAGACCTTATCTCAAAAAAAAGAATAATAATAATAAAGCAGCTATGTTTCCTAGGGCACTGTACCTGTCTCTGGTACTTTCATAATGACAAATTTATGTAGTGGCTCATGCCTTATATCTCCATCCCCATTTTTATACAAGTCACCACTATAAATAATTCCTGATTCTTACTGACTATAAGAGTTTATGTATATAATCTTTCAAGTAAGTTTCTAAGCAAATATGTGGATATCATATTTAAATAGGTAAACAAAACATATTACATGCCAAATAACAAAAAGTATTCTTAAATTTTGAGAATTTCTTCAACATTTACAAAATAAAAACATTTTGAGAACATAACCGTATGTCTACTATTTCACATCTGATAGTATGTTGAATATGTGTTTAACGTAAATAACATCACTCTGGGTAATAAATGTACTAACTTAAACTGTGCATCTTTCCCCGTCAGTCTTGTGGGGGACAGGCATATGTCATTAGGAGGAAAAGGAAGTAATGATGAGCACAGAGTAAGTTTCAAACTAGTTTTACAAAGTGTAAGGAAATAGCAGTGACATTTCCAAATCACCTGGGAATTTAAAATTTCTGAATATTATTAAATATATGCAATAGTGTAATGCCTTTTGCCTTCCATGAAATAACATCTCCTCCAAAACAGTTTGGCGGTCACACTGTATCCTGAAAAATTCATAAGTCAGAGTTTTCAGTAGAAATAAGTAATATTTATACCCTTGCAAGTTTAACTTCAGTTTTCCCAAATCAAATTGAAAGTCTGATCTTTCCTTTTCTAATAAATACAAATCAAATTTAGTCATTCTTTTACCCTTGCTCTACCACCTGAGACCCACACGTTTTCCTAGTTCTTTTTTCAAATTTTTCATTAAAACAAATCTCTGTAATATGGCAACCACCCTAGTTTATTTCTATAAAATTATTTCATGGTTTATCCTGATTTATGTTGCTTAGCACAAGATATTTCAGTATTGTAGTTCAGCTCAAGGGAACAACAAAATTTTTCAACCAATTGTGCAAGGAAGTTGTTGAAAAGTATAAAAAATTGTCTCAAAATATTTGTGATAAATCCCTGACAGACCACTGAACTTTCCAGTGCATAAAGGAGGACTGTCGAAAAATTCTGCGGTTCAGTTCAGCTGACATAAGCTTCCCACAGTTCTCTAGAGGTGTGTAAGGCGGAGCCTAGTGATTCATTCACAGGTTGTTTGGCCTATTATACAAGTTTCCTTGAGGATGAGTCCAGTGCTACCAACGGAAACAACAGCATATTGGAGGCGAGGCTACATAAACCCCTCCCACTGAGGGAAGGAAACCTAATTCTAACGGAAACTCAAAATGATGCTTTTAGCCATTCATTTATTGGACAAGTCTGTATTGAACATTACTGTACCTCAGGCCCTATTTTACTCGCTAAGAAAACATCAATGAACAAGGCAGACAAAATTCCTCACTAGAGAAGTTGCACTCTGAGGAGAAGACGCCATGTTAATCCTTGGTCACCCACCCTTTCAGCACGATGAGCGGGGCCTAAAGCTCTTGATACGCTAAGAACCCAGGAAAAAGTTTCAATTTTGCTGTGTTTTAAATCAGAATAAAAATATAATTATTACAACAATGTACTTCCTACATTTTTGAATCAATATGACTATAAAATGTCATTTTATGAAAACTTTGTGGCAGAAGGGGTCCATGGAAATTATGTTATAGACCTGTGAAAGGCACAGTGGATGAGTCATTTGCCTGGCATATTGGAAACTCTATTCTACGGAAGGAAGGAAAAGGGTGTATGATGGAGGGCGGGGCTGGGTTAGTTGCGATTTTAAATCGTGTTGGAGAACGTTTCAGTGAGAAGCAATGCTTGTGAACAGGAGGAAAGGAGGTTAGGGAGAGAGCCACAGGCACTCCAGGTATGCGAAGGTGAGCAGATGCAAAGCCTCAAGTAAGACTGCGCCTGCACAGAGAGGGGAACCTTCATGAGGGCACCCTCACCGAGCAGGAGACGTGATCACAGCGGCGACGCGGTCTCCCTAGACAGTGGGGGCACACTGGGCAGTGAGTTGAAGTCCCTTCAGCTTTATTCTAGTGAAACAAAGGACAGTCAGGAGACTTGGCACAGCGTCATTGTTACAGGCGGAACCGTGGGGAACTCCCCCCACCATGCTATGGGGAGGTCGAACCTCCTGATACCAATAAACGTGACTTATTTGGAATGTAACCTGTCTGCAGATGTAATCTGGGTCAGATGAGATAAGCAGGGTCCACTCATGACCAAGAAAACACTATACGAAGTTAGAGACACACAGGTTAAAACACAAAGGAATGACAGTTCAAGCAAGCCTGGAGTTGCAACGGCAGAGAGCAGAGAGATCGCAGGGCCTGATGGCTACCAGCAGAAACTCCGAACAGGCAAGGAAAGGCCCCTGACCAAGGCCCGGGAGAACATAGCTTGGCTGGTGCTTTGAGTTCAGACTTCTATCCTCCAGAAGACAGAGCAACAAATGTCTACGACTTTACACTATCTTATTTGCTGTACTTGGTTACAACAACTGTGCTGAACTAGCACCACTGACTTTGAACAAAAGGATGCCTTTGATTGTATGTTGGAATAAACTACAGCAAGGGCAAAGGCAGGAAATGTTTTCAGTCCTTCATCAAGAATTGCAATGAAAGCAGATCCTTAGAGACCTGCAAACAGGAGATTCACCAGGAAAGGGTCTCAGGAGCAGGGTGAGGCAACGGAGTTGAGAATGTAGAGAAAGGTGGACTTACCATTGGGTAGCTGGAGGAGCAAAACTACAAAGCAGTGGCTAATCCAGTGGGCAGGGCTGAGTGGGAGGTCCTTTAGAAGCGTCTCCAAATGTATAAAGGGCGTCCTCCACGTTAAGTCTGTGCAGGGTTCCTAGGGAAAGGGCATAATCATAAGCAAGATTGCTCCCTTCAGCGATGTAAGAAAACACCTGAGGAATTTATCTGTGAGCAGCCTGCATTTCTCAATCTGAAGAGGGAATACTTTATTCCTGAGGACATGGTATGTTCCAGATGTGAACAGCATCCCTGAAGGTGGGCACTGCAGTGACACGGGGAGAGAATGAAAAGGCAGGAGACAACATGCGAATCTTTTTGTAGGCATGGGGTAGTGATGAATAGTTACTGTCTTACAAAGATCTTCCATTTGTACCACACTGCACATTTTCAGTATTCTTAATTTAATAGCCACAACAACTTTCTGGTAAAAGACAAACATTTTATACAATATAAAGCCCAGAAATATCAAGTGTGACTTGACTAATAAAATAGTGGTAGAAGAGACTGAAAATATGGTCTTTTGAATTCATGTTTTGAGATCTATGTTCTTGTCACTCAATCTAATTTTACAATAATCATGTGTCACTGCTTAGGCTTTGCATGTCTGCATATTCTTCTGTCCTTTGCTACGTCTGAATTGCTGAGAGAGTGGAGGACAAGAACTGGATATATGTTTATCGAAGTCATTTCAATTTCTTCGTGGACTCAAAGGAAGACTACATTTGCCAACACCTTTACAGTGAGGTGATGGCGAAATCCCCAGCTGCACCGAACGCCAGTCTCCTAGGTGCTGAGAGAGCCCTGGGCCCTCCGTAGACGAAGCTGAGACCAAAGCCAGCACCGAGCTAACGAGGGCACAGCATGGCCTGAGATTGCCCGGTCCTCCCAACACCGGGCCCCTCGTCTGACAACCACAGACCAGGCCCCAGTAGCCACCTCAAACCCTCCCGCCGCCCGTGCCGTGTAACGCCCTACACTGCGCTCATTACGCGGAAGCGGCCCAGAAACCTCCCCAGAGCCTGGTGCGCGTGTGACTCTGCGCCTTGCCCTCCCCTGCGCAGCTCCGACCGCAACAACTGGCGCCCAAAAGTGGGGCCCTCGGGTAATCCTCCGCCTGGCCTCTCGGGTGAGTCCCCACCTTGGTGGGGAATATCTCCTTCCCGGCCCTCCTTGCCTTTCCAGTGAGTGTCCCCAGCTTCGTGAAATTCCTACCCCTGTGGCTCAGCAGGCTGCTTCTTTAACGCGTCCCCCTTCCACCTTCTTCCCACTGACCTCACCTCTCCGAGTGCGGGAAATACCCTCTGTTCCTCTGCGCAACCCCAAGATGGCGGTGCCTCTTCCCTTCTGGGGGACACACAGGCCCCGCCCCCTATGGGTCACCGGCCCCTCCTCCCGCTCCACCCCTTAAACTGCCCACCCATGCCGTTTCTGACCCTTGTCCCGCCAGAGGGGATGGCAAAGGCGATGTCCAGCGCCGTGGAGCTGTGGCTCCTGCCGCTGCTGCTGGGCCTGTGTTTCCCAAGGGAGCGCGGTACTTGGACCAGCCAGCCGGGACCCCGCTGCTCTCTGTGCCGCCCTGCGAGGCACGCCCAGAGAGGGGCCCAGGTGCAGGCCCACCTCCTCGGTGTCTGCCACAAGCCGCTTCACAAGGACGACTGGTTTTGCGCGGAGGACCCTGGTCATTCACCCACAAAGAGAAGACGAATGATCCAGGTCAGGCACAAAATGTGAACCAGCGACATTCCACTTGGTGGGGCCAAGTTACCCACATATTTTAAATCAGAGTTATGGAAATGTATCTTTTCATTAGTTAACAGCTAAAGATAATAATTTTGTTTCAGTTGAAAACCAAAAGATTAAGTATATGCATATCAGCAACTCTCTGTATTTAACTTTAAATTAGTCAATTTTAAATTTTCATACCATATTTTAATTGTATTTATATAAAACCATGAAATAAAATTCCGTATCTCTGTGCAACACACTAGTGAATATGCATTGTACTTTTGGTTTTCAAATGGTTAAGATAATCCAAATCCAGGATTTTAGACAGAGGGGAAATGGTATTTGTGGTACTTTTGTTCTCGGGTCCTCAAAGGTGGATGCGTGTGAAGGCTTCTCCATCTCAGTGCAAGGCTCTCATGGCTGCCGGGAGGCCCGTAAGGAACCGAGGGAGAGATCATTCTCTGTATTTTTTGTAGAATGGATGAGCCTTAGGATTTCTGCTCAGAATCCTTTGCAAGAACTCAGTCTGCATAGCACCTAACTGTTGTCACCGCACACCTTACTCTGGGGAGGTTTCTGGAACCTTCCCTTTAATGAGCACAGTGTAGGGCGTCATATAGCAAGGCGGTGGGAGGGGTTTACGGTGGTACTGGGGGTGGGTCTGTGGTTGTCAGAGGAGGGGCCCGTCCTTGGGAGGACCGGTCACTTTTGGTCTGACAAAGGAAGGTGAATTGCTTGAAAGAGCAAATAGGAGGTATTAAACGGGAAGGCCTGTATCACTGAGGAAGATCTTACAATCTTTTAAAATAGAACTTTAAGGAACATTCCGGGGATCGAAGAAGGTCAGGAGTACCTGCAAGGATTACGCTGTCTCCCGGGGCAAGTACATCTGACAGCCTATGTCATCAGCATTTGAGTCATTATTCTTGTGAACCCCGAACCCTTTGGAATTCTAATCATGCCACACATGCTGGAAGTCTGAGTGCTGTGCTTTTCCGTCTACTTTGCAGATGTGATTTAACCCTGACGACCTTGACTTGTCAGCATATTGGGCTTGTAGCCTTTAAGATCGGAACTGTCCGCTGATATCTGATTGAGTGTGAAGAGCAGTGTCCCTGATGGCAAAAGCGCACCAATTTGAAATCTTGTGAGAGCTTATACTCGTCTGACGTCGCCGATCATTTTATGTGAAGTGACGTTGTCCAGCGTGTGCTTTTGCTGTCCCTTTGGTTCCTACGTGAAGATGAACGTGTAGCCGTGCAGCGAGGTGGGCAGCACGGCAGCCATACGCGGAGGAGGACCATGAAAGAACCCCGGTTCTCGGCGGGACACATCCTGCAAGGAAGAGCCTGCACTTCCACCTCGGGATGGAGTGAAAGAGGAAAGGGACCGCACAAATGCACCCCCACGCTCCGAGGGGCGAGCCTACTCCTGCCTTGCTCCTTCTTCTGTACTTTGGTCCTGCAAGGCGGGCAGTACGGTTCCTGCTGAAGCTGAACCCCCAGGGTAAGGAAGAGTGGATAAGCAGTAAGATGTCGGCTTAGAGTCTTATTTGGACTTGGCCAGTTTGGCAGACCGTGTGTGCCTGAGTTCAGTTACCTCTGAGACTTTCACTTGAAAGGAAATGAACCGTCACCTTTAGGTCAGCGTGGGTTCTTGTTTCTCTTGTTGGCAGCCAAAGGAAACACTACCTAACAGGCTACGTATCTTTTGAAAATTAATTTTTGTTTTCACCAACTTTTTTTGTGGTTGCTGAGTCATGGCTGATTCCAGTAAGACAAGAGGACATTGACTGAGGATGTGAAAAATAAATTAAAAAAAAACCAAAACAACACCATTTTTCTGAGTAGACCTCACATATGACACCCTCCTCATTTATCATAACAATTATAACTGAGATGTATTTGGCTGGACAAAGTCCTTGTTCACGTGCCTGCTTACTTTGGTAGAGTGCATATTAATCTACCAGGCAGGTGAAACATTCTATCCATGTTCCTTCCAGAACGATGCTGAAGATGAACATTGCCAATGTATAGATATGTCTGGCCCCGATACTCCCGAACATGATGGATCTCTTAGTTACAGACGCTTGTGCAGGCAGCACATATTTCCTTCTGTTTATTGGCAATTTGTATCTATGCGATACTCACATTGCCACATTCTTTTTCAAACTGTTGTGCTGTCGGGGATCTTCATGTACTTCCTGTTGATTTGAAAAAGGATACTTTTGTTGGTAAATATTAGGTTATTAAAATGTTTAAGTTTTGTTTGTTCTACTTGATTAGATATTCAGATTTTTTTCCATTTTGGGGGCGTTTTTCCACTTGGCAAATATTTCTTTGCAGGTTTAATGCCATTGAAGTCAACAGTGTTTCATTTTTTCAGAAACCACTCTTCTATGCAGGGCTATTTATTATCATCACTGCTTAAATGCCATATTGATGCTGTCTTGTGTGTGCAAAAGTATTAAATATAATTGTGTGGAAAAGAGGCACAGGATTTATTTTGTGGAAGTTTCACCTTAGAAAAATATTTGCAAGAGTCACAGATTTCCTGGCAATAGAAGGGAACACTTGGTAACCTACATCAACTATAGAAAATTATACCCATCAGACTAACTATGCTTTGGAAGCAGCAGATTTGGGCTTAAAATATAGGTAGCTCCTTAAAAAAAAAAACCTGCTATATTAACATCTGATTGAATCATAGAACAACTGACCTTTTCAATTTTTTGATTGCCTTAAACCATAAATTACTCTTGTGATTTTTCTTTTAAAACTAAAAAGGAAAGAGATAATTTTTTTCCCCTTCATTATGGTCTTGGTAATTTTGCTTAGTTTTCATCAGATTCTCTTTGGTGAACACTTTCAATTATTTTGCACTGACCACATTTTCAGTTAATATGTTTCATATTTTGATACATCTTTTACTCCTGTTTTGAAATTTCATTCTTTTGCATTCTTCTGGATCTCTCTGCTATGAAGCTGAACATAAAAAGTGATATATACCTACTATTTATATTTTTGCTGCCAGTACCACCAATAACATTTAATATCTACACGGCACTTTTCATGCTATGCCTTTAAAATATTGCCTTTTGTAAATCAGGCCATTAAGCACTTGTGAGATATACTGATTCGTTCCCATTGTGTCTCCAGTCACAAGTTGTAGTCTGTTCTTTCTGAAACTATTGGTTTAAGTTACAAGTGACTTAGGACATCAGTTTGTATCTTCAAGCATTCTTGCAATTCATGGATGTCTTATGTCAAGGGGCCTCACTTGAACCTGTGCACATCCTCTTTGGTCAGAATTCAGCAATATCATCCAATCTCTTTTTCTAGACTTCATTAAAAAAAATTACTAGGTGCAAAGAACTGTGGATATATAGTAGTCTTTCCTCAAACAGAGAATGAAACCTTGGAATTTGCATTCAAGAAACACCCTAAAATCTGAGAAGGCATATGGATAAGCAGCTAATTATTAAATAAATTCAGAACAAAGTACGTGTTATAGTAAAGATACTACTAGGGTGCTATTATGAGAATTTCTTCCATTTCCACCATTGTGACAAATATACTTGATAAGTTCAATTCAAAAGGAGCAAAGATTTATTGTGGCTGAGTGTTAGTGCATGGTTGGTTGACGCCATTATTTTTGGGCCTGTTGCAGGTAGAACATCTGCGTATGTCAGTAGGAAGGCCAAAGTGTTCACCTCATGGTGGCCTGGAAGCAAAGCCAGAGGTGATTGGCTCCCAGCCTTTCCCTCAGGACACAGTCTCAAAGATCTAAATTCCTTCTATAGGCCCAATTTTCAAGGTCCTACCAACTCCTGCTACCACCAGGCTGAGGACCAAAATTGACACACAGGCCTTAGGAGCACATTAAGGGCCAGGATTACGCAACAGAGGCATAACACAATGGAAGGAGTTGATTAATTTTACTTTATTTTTTTACTTGGAGATTGATGAGGAAAAGCCTCTTGGAGAACTGGGCTTTGAAGAGTGAATGAGATTTGGCGTTGTTTTGATCCAGTAATCAAATGAGATTCTAGGTTTTCCAGTGTGGTGGAGCTTTTGTCTGCAGCTCCGGGAACTGGAGTAAGGTTGTAAGGAGCTTGTTGGAAGCTCACAATAAATCTTGGCAACCCGAGGATTTATTCATACAGAAAATAATAGGCATTTGAAATCATGAAATTTTGCATAAACAATACATGCCCTTAGAACTTAATCCTTTCATTTACAAGTCCCAAATAGGTTCAGGAATTGATGAAGGTCACTCAATGAACTTAAGCAAACTTTCTAGCAGTGGGGTTAGAATAGGCATTTTTCGATATCCAATATGGTGCTTTTTAATTGATGATGTAAAGTAAACCCAAGGGATCCCCCTGCCCAATTATCAGACCAAGATAACTTTAATCTCAGAGGTGAACTTGCACTTTGAGGTAAATTTGAGAGAACAAAAATGGATTAAAGGCAGGAAACGCTTTAGGACTCGGTGACTGTAAAAATGAAAATATAGAATACTGTCACTAAAACAAAACAAAAAAAAACAACAAACAGTGGCAGGACTCTACCTGATTCCCTTTACTCACCTAGAGAGCAACGGGAGGCAGAACCGCGCAGAGAGGGAGGAGGGAGCGGGCGAGGGCGGGGAGAGCCGGGCGGGCGGGCGCCCGCCTCGCCGCCGCGAGAGGTACTCTTTGTCTACAGACCCTGCCGAGGCCGCCGCGCAGCCCGCTCTCCACCTCCGGGCGTCTGCCGCGCGGCTAGGCGGAGCCCGCGGGCTCCAGATCCGGGTTTTGCCGCCGCTCCTGCCCGGCCGAGCCCCTTGCGGGCTCCCAGCCCTCGTCCGCCGGTGCCCCCTCGGCCTCCGCCGGAGCTCCCGTCCGCCCAGGACCCGCGCCCCGCCCGGGAGCGCGATGCACACGCCGCGGCCGGTGCTGCCGGGCGCCGCCCCCCGCCCTGCCCGGGCCGCGCGCCGCCTGCGCCCCCGCGGCCGCCGCCTGTGACGCCCCTCCTTTCTTCTCGGCCCGCCGCGGCGCGGGGTGCACGGCCGGCCGCGCGTGGCCAGCTCGCGCGCGTGTGTGCGCGTGTGCGTGTGCGCGTGTGCGCCCGCGGCCCCTCCAGCTCCGCCGAGTCGCAGGCGAGGGAGCCGGGGAGGAGGTGACGCGGCAGCGCGGAGCCGGGCCGCGCGATGGAGCCCCCGCGTGCCCGCAGCCGCCCGGCCCGGCCGGCGAGCTAAGCCGCCCGGCCCGGGCTCGGGGCCCGCAGCCCCCGGCGGCCCGCGCTCCCGGCGCCCGGCGGAGTTGGCGCCCGCGCGGCCGGCCGCGGTGCAGGTCGCGGCGGAGAGCGGAGCCCGGACCCGGACCCGGAGCCGGAGCCGCGCTCGGAGAAGGCGCGGCGGTCGCCACCGGGCCTCGGGCGCCCGTCCTGTCTCCCGCCGAGGCCGCAGGACGGACGTGGAGGAGCGGAGCGCGGAGGGTGCGAGTCGGCCCGAGGCGCGGGGGATGGTGGCGGGGCCCCGGCGCGGCGGTGTCTCTGCCCGGGCTCCGACCGCCGCAGGCTGAGAGCTACCGCCCGAGCCCCGCCGGAGCCCGAGCCGACTCCGAAGTTGTGCAAGTGCGGACCGCGGGAGACGTCTGAACCTCCATCTCCGCGCTGCGCCGCTGCCCGCCGGGTGTGGGAAGCGAGGAACGCACGGCGAGACACGCACCGAGCTCCTTCCCGCCCCGTCCCTCTCCACGGCTGTGCAGCGGCAGGAAGGGAAGGCACTTTCGTTGTTGTTGGCCGGACTGGGGTCTCCGCCCTCCCGCCGCCCGCTCAGCGCTCGGTGCCGGTCTTCGCCGCGGGTGGCGGGGACCCTCGCCTGCTCCATGGCTGGATTGTGGGAGCTGCGCCCGGCCGCAGGTTGCTGAGAAGCGGATGGGACCGGCGCAGGGACGGCGGCAGCGAAAGGTAATGGATCCCCGCACTCTTCCCGGCAGTGGCTGTCCTGACTGGGCTCAGGCGGTGGCATCTGTCGGGCGGGCAGTTGGGGGGGGGCGTTGCGGGGTCCGCACACACTCACCCATCCACTCACACACTCGCCTTCACACTCGCACACACACTCATCCGGTCGTAATGCGGGGCGGGGAGGGAGTCTCCTGGCTGGTGGGCGCCCGAGTTTGGCACGGGTTCGAGGTTTCTCCAGCCATTGGGCAATTTGGCGGCTGAGGGGTGATGCTCGGAGAGGAGACCGGGCGCGCTCGCCGGCCACACGCCGGCAGTCCCCGGTTCCGTCCCGGAATCTCCCCTTCCCTCGCGCCCCGGTGTCCTTCCCTCCGAGGGGAGCGGGCAGTCGAGGGGGCGTCTGCTCCCCGCAGGGCCGGAGCTCTCTGGGCGAGGCGAGGAGGCAGAACGAGTGGAGGGACCGGGTGAGGAGCGGGACTCTCGGAGGGGGAGGGTGCGGGTGGCGAGCCTGGCGCGACCCTTTCGCCGCCGCCCGAGATCCGAGGTGGCGCCGTTCGCCCAGGTCGCGCCCCGGAGTCCCGGAACAGGCTGGCTCCGTGCACCCTGCCCGTGGTGTCCCCTTCACGGCAGTTTGGTTCAGACCTGCGCGCCCAGGCTTTGTTAGGTGGCTGTGGTAGAGAAAGCCGCCACCTTTCCTGGTGGCCCGGGGCTGCTGTGTTGGTAGTGGGCACTGGGCAGCGGGTGGTGCTGAGCGAATCGGGGAGGCCCTGGGCCGGGGTGGGTGGGCAGAGCGCCGGTGGCCGCGGTCGGCGGGTTACAGGTAGGAGGGCAGCACCCGGCCCTTCTCCCGGGAGATGGGAAGTCTGTGGGCTGCCGCCAGCGCCTCCGCGACCCAGACGCCAGTTCCTCGTCGGAGCAGCAAGCTGAGCGTGCCAGGGCCCCGGCAGTACAGGTGTGTGTTGTGTGGTGTGTGTGCGTGCGTGCGTGTGTGTAGGGGTGGGGGCGACCTCCACTCCGGTGCTTAGTTGGCTGTGGGGTCGCTGTGTGCGTGTGTGTGCGCGCCCAGGGGACGGCAGGGAGATCTGGGCTGCGATGGGCGAGCGGATGCTTGTGGAGAGAAGCTTGCAGCTCTCGGAAATCGCTTGGATCCGCTCAACTGGAAAATCAGATTGAAGGAGGCCGAGGCCAAAGGGCCCCTTGGGTGGTGAGGGAGACCCTGGCGTTCCCTCTCCCCGGGAGAGACGCAGCCGGGCGGCAGGAGAGCAGCGGTGCGCGCAGCCTCGGGTGCAGCGCGCGACGCACCCCCGGCGGCCGCGCGGAGACCTCCTGGAGTAGTCCTCTGTCGTGCAAATGGAGTCCTGGAGCGCCCGGCCGGGAATTCTCTGGCCACTTGGCTTGGATGGCGGCACGCTGCTGCCTTCATCTGTGGCCGGGGAGAGAGGCTGTAGCTCGAACTGGAGCCTGGGGAGACGGCCCCGTGGTGTCTCCCCCTGGGTCTGCGCTGGTCCACGCCTGCGGTAGCTGAAGAGCATTGTAAACAGCGGTGTGCGCGTCCCCTGCACAGCCTCCTTCGGAGCCAGAGCCACTGCTGCCTGTCGTGTTCACTGTCCTGGGTGGATGGCACATTAGGAAGTAGAAGTCTTCTCGCACTTCTGATTTTACATCCTTCCAGCCAGCTGCCGGGGAAATGAGACTCAAGACTCCGGCAGGAAGAAAAAAAAAAAGCCTTCTGTGTTTTGCTGGAAGTAAATAGGCGGTCTGCTAATTTTAGTGTTCTAGGGGTTATCATTGCTAAAGAATGTCATCGTAGAATCTGCAACGAAACAGTTTTTTGGCGAATTTCTTTTTGGCGATTCTCCTATACAGTATTTCCCTATGATGTAGCAGAGCCTAGCTAGATGTTTCTAATATATTTCTGAATTAGTAATGATACGAAATTATTTGAAGTGCTGGCGTCCAATTTATCAGTGCAAGGTTTACAAATAGAATTGGCACTTCTATTATAGTATCACTAAAAGAGGATATTAAATAATTTTGTATAGGAGTCAAAAGGGTATTTATGTCGAAGTATCTCAGCTTTCTTGCATCTAATCTTTTTTTTTACTTTAATAACTAAAGAATGTGTAAAGATAAACAGGTTTTAAATAGCTAACTTTTGTAAAGATAAAGTCCTTTTCAGTTTCATTAATTAAAAGATTCAGTTCCTTAGTCCTACCTTATCTCTGACTGCTTTGGTGTTTCCTGAAAATGGCTGTGTTCTATTTTGTTTTAAAAGTATGGCACTCTGAATGGGTGCTTTGTCTTTAGGCATACTAATTGCTTTAAAAAATAATATTGACCTCTTGAAAAGTTTAAGTTGCTAATGAAAAATACTGAATCATTGATGGCTGATTCTGATTAATTATATTTTATAAGAGGTATTGCAGGTGGCCACCATCCTACTAGAAAACTTGTGGAGTTATAATTTAACTCAGGAGAATCTAGCTTCCTATGTTGGCTTCATTTGTAGAAGGCGTTACAGTCTTTACCCTCGAAAATGTTTCTGAACACGAAAGGATCCTTTCCTTCCATTTTAGAAGAAGTCAGTGAAATAATTCCCAGTCCAAACATGAGAAGATTGGATCAGATCTACTCATTGTTTCCTCCCAGCGTGGGCTTCTTAGCTGTCGTACATTCCACAGGTCCCCATGTCATCCGGACTGTCTGTCAGTGCATTGTGCTTCTTCCGCTGAAGGTGAACACGTCAGCGTGTGAACGCTGTGTTAACAGCGCTGCCTGATCACTACATATTTAATAAGCTCCTCCTCTGGAGGACACATGACTGGACTCTTCCTACACACGTGGGACACAGGATCAGTAGAAAGGCTATGCGAACCACTTATTTATTTCTTTATTCATTTTAGATAGAGATGTTAGACTGTGTCATGCTTTCCTGGCAAGACGAGTGATAAGCCAGCGTGTGATTTGCTTGATGGGTAAATGCTTTTGATGTCTCAGTTCAGGCTACTTGGTGTGATTATCCTTCAGATGAGAGAGAGCCCTGCTCAAGAATCTAAAAGGATGGTCTTTCAGAAGTGATTTTCTTAATATTATCCGTCTTATGTTTTAGAGATTTAAATAGCCCTTTCCGTAGGGGCTCACCAAGTGAGTGTGTGGGATATGCTGGCTCCAGCTGCGGTGCCTGGCATTGTTTCTAGTAATTAGGACAGGCTTATTTTTCTTACACTTGATTTATCTTTCATTCTTTTTGAGAGCTACAGCGAAGGAAATCATAAATAGTTAAAAAGACTGTAGAATCACAACAGTTGAAGCTAATCAATGGATATGATGCAAAACAAAATTGTTTTTTCTTTTAGACTTGATTTGGACCACTGTGAGCTTCAGTTGAAACTCTTTGAGAAGGCAAGTAGGAAGTAGCAGTGACTGTTAAAAGTGGGGCATTGTGGCCCAAAAATCAGTGAAAGAAATGATTGCAATTTTTGTGTGTAGGATCAAACACTGATTTTGAGAAGTACTATTCTGCTTTCATCCAGCATGGTGTGAGTGGAAAGAGGGGTTGGGATTACAGGGAGGTGGATCCTTCCTTAAATTTGGCAAAGGGCTGCATTGCCTTGGAATACTTAGATTTGCAATGTATTTAAAATGTACATTTCTTCACTTAGGTAAGATCCTGAAAGACTGGGGCAATGTTGTAAATGTATCATTTGCTTGCAGAAAGGATGTGTGTTCATTTAGATTATTATTGCAGTATGTTTTTCTTTAATCGATTATGAACAGCCCTCTGTATAATAAAATGATGAGAAAAACTGTTCAGTATGAGTCAGGTCCTAATATATTTTCTTTGTTATCTCTCACTCTGTGTGCATGTGCGTAGTTCGGGAGTTGTTGATCAATGCTGAGAAAAATCGTTTTCCTTTATTGTGATTTTGATATTGATGTTTGGTGACCTCTGAGATGGTAGCAGGCTGTCCCACAGATTAGCTAGCGTCTGTGATCCCCAAGATGGACAGGTTTTCTGATCTCCATAGCAGTGAAGTTAAGTCTGTTACTGCATAGGTAACTTGGCGTGTATGTACATATTTAGAGTAGGAAATTGTTCCCTTTCATTCACAAAGACCAACCATGAAGAAGACTATATAACTCTGACTCTAATTGAATGCCTCCATTTATTTTGGAGCAGATGACAGGGCAGAGCTCTTTCTGCATTTGAAAGATAATGAAATATATTATTTTACCAATCTTGGTGAGTTTGCTGTTGTAGCTCTGAAGACTGAATCACTGTATGTGAGGCAACTTCGGGTTCTGTAGATTTCAGTGGTTTGTCTTGGTTGTGTCTGATAGACACGGAGAACAAGAACTGAGTTTTACTGTTAATGTTGGTCTTCTGAAGAGTCATTATAGAAATGTGGTCCATATTAGTTAACCCATTAAACAGATTAGTGTTATTGGTAATCCTTTTAATGTTGAAAACTGTTTTGGGGAAAGAAAGATAAACTACCCCACTGACAGTCTCTGTCTGGTAAACTTGTGTGGAGGATTTTCTAGAACTGATGATAGTGAGTGGTCCGATGTCAGTGCTGTCCAGGTGTGATTTGCAAACCCTGAGCCCTCTGAGAGGACCTATCAGGATAAAAGCATTTTCTCAGTCATGCTCAGGTATTACTTGCTTTTCACGTGCATTCTTCAGTGAGCGTAGGCAGAGTTTTCTGGAAGGAAAAAGACGTGTGATGACATCATTGCTCGGATGACATATGGCATGTTAACTTTAATAGTCTTGTTTTATATTTTTCCCAGCTTACTTGGATGGTTATAAACAACACAATCAGAAGTCAGATTGGGTTGTTAATTTTTAAGAGTGTAGAATAAACCAAAATGATTGAAAATCTCTTAGATAAACTTCTCAACTTCTACGATCTGCCTTTCAAATGGCACTCATCCCACCCTACATGGAGCCGCCCAGTGTGGGGACACAGTATGTGCTGAAGTTTTGAAAAGAATTGGCTGGTTGAATATTTTATTGATTAATTGTTTCACATGTTCATCATTGGGTTTCTTTACATTCCAGTGTAAAAAACTTGGTTTTTGGGTTTTTTTGTTTCCCATGTAGTGAAATAGGAAGTTTAAACCTGCATATCTTGAGTGTGATCTCTGCCCAGGAGTCAATGGGAAAAGTCTCTCTGTAGGCCTCTTCTTTTATCTAGAAAGGCAGAAAGTTGAAGGGTTATGAGAAAGGGATTCCAGTGGGTTTGCCTGAGTTTGAGAAACTGATTTGAGGAAGGTTTTGATCACTCTATGCCTCAGTTTCTTGATACACGTTAATGGACTTACCAATATACCAGATTTACATTTTTTTTTTTTTTTTTGAGACAGGGTCTCGCTTTGTAGTTCAGGCTGACCCTGAGCTCACTATGTAGCCCAGGCAAGCCTCGAACTCAGCAATCCTCCTGCCTCTGCCTCCTGAGTGCTGGGATCACAGACGTGATCCACCACGCCATGCACTGTGGTATGTGGTATTGATCGCTGGTAGGCATGAGTCACCACACCCAGCTTTGTATGTGGTTACCAGGGATCAAATTTAGGACCTTGCACTTGTGAGGCAGGCGCCAGAACCACTGAGCTAAATCTCCGGCCCCAAGATTTACATATTTTTGAGCAAATGAATACGAGGAGGTTAAAACAGTTTCGTGCAAATCACTGATGTTAATCATTTGTTTTTGCTGGGATGATTTTTATTGTCATCACTGATATTAGCTTCCTTAGAGTCCTGGGTGACCATCGGGTCCTTCTTGTGATTCAGAGAATGTATTATGTTTCTTATTACTTGTTTTGTTTAGATTTGGGTTTTTTTTTTTTTTTTCTGCTGTACCGGGGATTGAATTTAGGACCTTGAGCTGGCTAGGCAGGCGTGGTTCCACTGAGCTATACTCCTGGCCCTTTGTTTCTCATTACTGTAGTGTATGTCTTACACTGTTACTGAAAGTTTATTATAAAAGATAAATTTGCCCTTCTTTTACTCTTTACGTTAAAACTCAGGCAGAGCTATTGGCTTTTTATAGGAAGAGTGAATGAACCACCTTGGTTAGCTTGGGCTGAGTTTGAAGTTGGGTAGGGAGAATAATGGCCAATTAAAGCTAGATTTCAAAGACCCTAATTGAATAGTTATGCATCTTGGGAATTATTAGGGAGGAAATCGCTTTTCTGAAGTGATATCAGGAGGACTCACTACACGCTTAATCTGTTAATCACTATCTAAGCATCACAACAGGCCATTTTCCGGGAACAGAATCCTCAGAGTAATTGTACACCATGGTTCAGTTTGTTTGTGAGTGGTGATACACTAGCCAGCGAAACAGCTCCACATGCAGAGCAGCTGGAGTTTTGCTGGAGAACTTTGACCCTTCTCCATCAGGTGCTTTGCTAGTTATTTGAAGACTTTTATCTTTAAATATGTTCATAAGTTGTATCCATGTGTTGAACATATTCATTGGTTCTCAGTACTTTCTGGCGTAGGCCGATCACTATGATACTGGCTCTTTGTCACCTATTGCCTTCAGGATGTTGGTTAAGAGTATCTTGTTGTAATTGCTAAATTATATTCCATAAATAGGCTGGGACCTAGTCTTCATGGTGAATGTTTTAGAAATAGTTTTTGGAGTGGACACAGTTGAATACAGTCTTCAGTGCAAAAGTGTCTGGGTCTGATGTCTCTTAAATAGAGATAACATCTCCGTTACCTGCTTGTGGAGAATAATAAGAAACAAACATAAAATTACCTGGTTGAGTGAGCATTTCATGTGTAGACCTATTATTATCAGTCATAGTATTGCTAGGAATGTCCTTGAGTACTGTCACTAAGAAAACTTAGCTGAATCAAATACCATTTTATTAATTGAAGAGTTCTTGATGAACTGTGAAAATCGATAGCATTTTCTTAAACTATTGAAAAAGATTTTATGCCTCTTTGTCTTTCCTGCGTTCTTTGTCCGTCTTTTTTTCTAACACTTTACAGACCTATTTTTGAGCACTTTCTCTCTTTCTTTAGATGTTATGCTCTGCTACTAATGCTGAGCCAGTTAGAGAAAGAAATATTTCTGACATCTGCCAAGCATTGTATTTGAAGAGACTTTAAAACATGTGTTACGATGAAAGTACCAGTTTCACTGAGGACATTGTAAAGAGCAGATTATCTTTCCACTTGATGTCATCAGCTGTATCCAACCTGTCTAAAATGTTGTAATCAAATCATGTAAATTTCCTAGATTTACCGATTTCCTTACTTTTAAAAGATCTGTACTCCCAAAGTGCAAGTTCTCATAAGATTGCTATAAATGTACAGGAACCCTTAAAATTCAGATCTTCCAAAGGCTTTAAAGACTCCAAAGGCTTATAAATACATCCAAATTTTAAAACTGACATCTGGATTTCAGTGACCAGGGCTAAAAAAAGAAGATTTTAACATGTGTGACTTTTATCTATAATTGCTCAGCATTATTTGGAAAGTGTAGGTGGTAAAAATAAATGAAAAAATAAATGCACATCGGACAGCCAACTTGCTAAATTGCACTAGAATTAAGTGTTCGAGAGTATGAGCGAAGGAAACGAAAGCTGAGTAAAACACTGACACCCCTTCTGTTTGCTCAGACTGTATTGGTGTTTATGTGTCCTGCTGGGAAGAGTGTGTTACTATTCAGGACAGCCCCAGTAGCTCACAGTAGCCTGGGCCTGTGAGAATAGGGAGAGACTCGAGCCCAGTTTTTGATGTTCTGCATGGGTGGGTAACTTGAATACTAAAATGCATTCCATTGACAGCTGACCCTGGAAGAAGTTTTTCAACAGTCGCCTGTTTTGTCTTGTTCCCCACCCCCCAATCTCTCCCAAATAAATACTTTTGCAAAAGAGGAAAGGGTCTTGACTGATGGTCATATTTTATATGAAATTTTATTTGTCAGGAATAAAAGGGCTCAACTACTTTACATTAGTGTGTTTTTTTGCTGCACATTTTCGGTTTTCTTGATTTATCAGCGGGGGATGGTTGTTTGAACCTTGACTCAGAATACTGATCATGACTTTAAGAGGTGGACAGAGAGTCTATTGAGGAATAGTTTTGTGTTAACAGAAAGCACATGTATATCTACTGCCTTAATCTGTACATCAAATTTTCAGTTGAAATTGTTCATTGGGTTTTAAACACATTATGAATTGTTGTTGACTGTGGCGGAAGACTCGAGGTAGCCATTTTCTTTAAAATTTCATCCTTGCCGGGCATGGTGGCTCACACCTGTCATCCCAGCACTTGGGAGGCAGAGACAGGAGGATTGCTGAGTTCCAGACTTGCCTGGTCTACATAGTGAGCTCAGGGCCAGCCTGAACTACAAAGCGAGACCCTGTCTCAAAAAAAAAAAAAAAAATTACCCTTTTTTTCAGTTCTAGGAAACTCCAGTTACATTTCACTTTCATTTTCAGTCAGCTTTGTACATCATGGTTAAATATTAGTTTGGTCATTTGAAGGGATGGATATTTTATGATAGTGTCTTAGTTCTGTTTACTCTAATTCCAGGTAAAAGATTGAATCAAGTGAGTATATTTCTTATTCTTTTGCTTATTTGCCTACATACCTCCAGCTGGCTCCAGGCTAAAATTATTAATTTATTGGGAAGTGATTGTATTTTTACCTAAATCACCTGAGAAAGATGGAGGTTTACATAGACATCAGAAAAACTGAGCACGTTGGGTCCCACTGGGTTCCACGTCAGTTGTGTGCCCCTACTATAATTGAATTCCTTCTCTTTAATTTTACTATGAGTTGCCATATGTGTGTGTGTATGTATATATATATATATATATATATATATATATATATATATATATATATATATATATATATGGGCAATACTCCTGTCTCTGCCTCCTGAGTGCTGGGATGACAGGTGTGAGCCACTATACCTGGCACTGTGGTATGTAGTATTGATTGCTGGTGGGTGTGAGTCACCACACTCTATATACCACTCTAGTATGGATGTGGAATCTGTAATCTGAAAATCTGAAATCTGAACTGCTCTAAAATTCAACACATTTTTAGGTGGTTTTGTGGTGCAATGGATAGTGTATTGGGCTTCTATTTGAACACCAGTATGAACCCACAAGTAGGAAGTTTCTTACCTGGCTTTATATGATGGGTCAGTATTAAAATACCACACACTAAAAATTGTGTGTTAAATTACCTTCAGCTACAGTATATTGAGTGTGCATGAAACATACATGAGTTTTATGTTTTGATTTGGACCCCTTCTACAAAATATTTCATTCAGTGTGTGCAGATACTTCAAAATTCAGTCAAAACAAACAAGCAAAATTCTCAACACACTTCCGATTACAAGTGTTTTAGTAAGGAATGCACAGCCTGCGTGGTGGAGTCAGTAAGTATGTCACTGTTCCTCTGTGGATGGATAGTTTGAGGAGATAAAAGTTCAACTAAGAGGAGATTATCCAAAGAGAAAAAAAAAGCGTTGGAGAAGACCTGAATATACAGGATGGTGACCTTTGTTAGTGGAGGTAAATCCGGTGCTGGAGAACTGGTTAGGAAAACCTTTAAAAATGGCTTTCTTTTTATGTAAGTGGCCAGAGTGATTTCCTGAACCCAGAAAATCCAGCCAGATTATGGCAGCTGAAGGCTTCAGGTCTTTCTCAGGTTCATTTCAGAAACCCATTTGGCCACCAAGGAATCTCTCTAAATCCTCAAGGTTCTGTAAGTGGAGAAAGCCACAGAATGTCACCTCACAGAAGTCAGTGTACCTTCCAATCCTGTATCGGGTGGGATTTCCTTCCTACTGTGGCAAATGTGTGAGCTGTGCCTGTTTGGAAATACAGAAGCTGGTGGTGATCCTACAGGTTCCGATGCAGTTTATGAAGCCGTTGAGTACTGTTCACGTGAATAGCACTTCCAAATATGCCATCTGACAGTGTTCACGGTTCGATAAACTCATCTGTGGGCTTTGCTGGTCACATTAATTCCCCATGGAAAAGGCCAGTGCAGATTGACCAGAAGCAGAATTTTAGTCCAGAAAAAAAAAACAGAAGATACAATAATTTGTAGCGAGGGAAGACATACTGCATAAACTAAATTCAAGCAGAAGTAAAAGCAGAAATAAATGGGCTTCCAGACAGTGTCCATCCATCTGTTTGAGACATTAATTAATTTTACACTTGCTCATGTGCTCATTAGGCCATGGTTCTAATGGGAATATATGTTTATTTAAGTAAACCTATTCAGGGCCAGACTACTCAAAACTCCTTCAAGTAGGATGTTTGAAATAATCCATTGTGTATAACTTTGGTAGTTGCCTAATAAATTCAGTCAGCACATACTTCAACATAGCCAATAATATTTTCATAGATATATCTAATATATACCTTTATCCCAAAAGCCAGATTCTGTTTATTGTTTAATGTTGAGACTAGACCAGCTGAGGGTAATTGGCTTAGGAGATATTATTTATATAATTAAAGAATCCCTGTGTGTCATTTTTAACTTTTTTCATTCAAATTAGACATTTCTGTCAAGTTTCTATAGTCCTTGCTAAGTACCACCTCAGCCTAAGTGATAACATATGGAGATAATTTGGGAGAATTTTCAAAAGTTAGTTGAAAGTCTAATTAGAATTCTCATGCACAGTCTCTTTCTTTATTGTTGCCCACCCTCAAAGAAGAAAAGAGCAGTAAAAATTAGTATGCTGTCAATATTTTGTTTTTATGATTTGACATTATTAAGCAAAGTTTGGGGATATTTCTTTTCTGGGGCATGTGATTAAATGTGTGATCTTATCTTGGTGAAATAACCTGCTGGGCTGCAGACAGCTGTGTTCAGAAATGAAATTTGCGTAGAGCCTCTGAGCAGACATTTATTCAATGAGACCTTTCTTGAATAATAGATGGTAGTGAGATAGCAGTGGTGTGTGTGTTTTCTTTCTTGAATTGAGGGAGTGTTGAAATAAGGCAACAATAACAGAAGAATAATAGAGTAGATAGAAAAGGCTTAGGTTTATAAGTGAGAAATAAACTTGCTTTATTGCAAGTGAATGAGCAATCTGTAACAGTTGCAATCTCAGAGGACTGTGTGCTGGGCTGTGTGGTTCATACAGGACTTTATAGTCTTGCAGTGGTAATTTTTTTTCTTTATTCGTGCTCTTGATTCTACTGGAGTTCCATTAATGACAGGATTTTGATTACTATTCATTCTCCAATTACAACTGATTGTGTAGTCCCAAGACTATATTTAAACCTTACTTTCTGGTTGTAGTACGTGCTTTTGTTGAATAGTGGTGCCATACAGAGGTGTGCAAAGTGAGTACAGAGCACTCAGTGTGGTATAATCTAGTGGGATACTATAATATTGGCAGGTTATTTTCTGCTTGTGGTTATACATGCTGTGTATGTATTTTTATTTATTTATTTATTTATTTATTTATTTATTTATTTATTATTTTATTTTTTTTTGAGACAGGGTCTCGCTTAGTAGTTCAGGCTGGCTCTGAGCTCACTATGTAGCCCAGGCAAGCCTTGAACTCAGCAATCTTTCTGTCTCTGCCTCCCGAGTGCTGGGATTACAGGCATGACCCACCACGACCAGCTGTGTATGTATTTTTAAAGCAATTGAGATTAAGTTGTATATAGATTTCTATAAGAGCTCCCTCCAATTCTTCAGTAGATTAAATTTTGCAAAGTATCATTGTTTTTTGAGACAGGGTCTTGCTTTGTAGTTCAGGCTTGCCCTGAGCTCACTATGTAACCCAGGCTAGCCTTGAACTCAGCAGTACTCCTGTCTCTGCCTCCTGAGTGCTGGGATGACAGGTGTGAGCCACTATACCTGGCATTGTGGTATGTAGTATTGATTGCTGGTGGGCGTGAGTCACCACACTCAGTATTGTTGTATGTAGTTACTGGGGATCAAACCAGGGACCTTGCATTTGAGAGGCAGGTGCTGGAACCACTGAGCTGAATCTCTGGCCCAAAAGTATAATTTTTAATATTGCAAAATATTTCACAATATAGATACTGCATGATTTATTTATGCAACCACTGATTCACGTGGGTTGTCATTTTTTGCTAGGTTAAATGATGTCACAATGAATATCCAGGTGTTAGAGCTTGCTCAGTTTTCTAGTTTTTTTTCCTATAGCTTAGTTCTCTTGAAGTCAGTTACTAGATCAAAAAGTATGTAATTGCTGCTTGATTTTTACAATTCAGAGGCATCTTTACTCTGTAGAACTGGCTCTCTGAACTTTTTCAAAATTCCTCAGAATTCCTAACTCTCACTTATGTATACTTAGTGCTTATTAATTATTTATTATAGAAAATAGTAACTTTTGCTTTCTGGTAATTCCGAACAATTACTGTGTTATACTGTCTTATCCACCAGTGTGTGAAAAGCTGAATCAGTTTCCTAGTTGACAATTAACACATGGAAATTTACTGGATATTAAAGTTTAGGTAGGACTGTTACTTACATATTTGAATTTCACATAACATTTGCAATGGAATGGTATAATGAGACTGGTTCAAGAAGACTAAGTTCACCATTTCTGTTATGCTCTGCAGTTGCTTTGTGTCCTCCTGTGCTCTGAGCAGATCTTATATTTCTATAGTTCCTCTCACGGGGCAGCTTCACACAGCAATCTTTCCTTTAACTGAGTGAGAAAATTGGTAATGTTCTCTTAAAATTTATATATAAATGTAGGAGTAAGTGATCAGTAAACAAAAAGTAAATGAGGGCCGGAGATTTAGCTCAGTGGTTCCGGCACCTGCCTCAGCGCAAGGTCCTGAGTTCGATCCCTGGTAACCACATACAATGTTGGGCGTGGTGACTCACGCCCACCAGCAATCAATACCACATACCACAATGCAGCGTGTGGTGGCTCACACGTGTAATCCCAGCACTTGGGAGGCAGAGGCAGGAGGATTGTTGAGTTCAAGGCTTGCCTGGGCTACATGGTGAGCTCAGGGCCAGCCTGAACTACAAAGCAAGACCCTGTCTCAAAAAAAAAAAAAAAAAAAAAGAAAAAAAAAGTAAATGAAATTTGTCTTCAAAACAGTAGTCCGTACAGAAAAGTAAGGAGCCAGACCACTGAGACTCAGAATTATAAATATCAGCACAGATTTTGCTAAGTGTAAATTCAGGTCCAGATCTGACCATATGAGAGAGTTAAGTACAAAAGGTGAAGTGTTCACTGGAGCTTAAGTAAAAGTGAAAGAAACATGCAGGTCTCTAAAGACAGTTTTACAATGTTATTATTTCAGTGCTTCCTAAATTTGACTGTGTTCATTTGATCTGGGAGACTAAAAGTGCTGCTATAAATGACATTTTTGTGACTTCTTAAATTGCCAAACATGTCTCACGTATTTCTAAGAATCAGAATAGAAACCTGTTCTACTATATATTTTGTTTAAATTTGCACTAGAACATACTTGTGTCAACAAATATTGGTATAATTGCAAGAACGAGCTTTTAGGGACCTAAAAGAAACAACGATTTAAAAGCAGGTTTTTAAGTGACCCTTGCAGGATAAACCTAAGTGTCATGAAAATGGCTGTGTACATACATGGGGAACAGTACAGGGTTGAACCTTTTAAGTGTCCCACGCGTAAAAA
Source organism: Thryonomys swinderianus (assembly GCA_004025085.1). NCBI lineage: Eukaryota > Metazoa > Chordata > Mammalia > Rodentia > Thryonomyidae > Thryonomys > Thryonomys swinderianus. Next base: position 42,314 of record PVIC010006588.1, read on the forward strand.
CACGTGCGGAGCTAAAGTGACACGTCTGAAGTGCCAGGGCGGGCCTGCACTCCATGCCGCCTTCCTGTTGGGAGTTTCCCAGTTTCACTTCTGGGGAGTTCTGGTTCCGGGTTCCGGGCTTGGTGCTGGCCCGCCGAAGTGAATCCCATCAGTCATGTGACTGCTTGGGGGCCGGGCCATCTGCAAGGATGGGGATTCCTTTTTCTCTAAGGATGCAGGATATAAAATCCAATGGCAAAGCTTAGTCAAAGAGAAGGCCTCTGCCTAGAAGTTGCATTTTCAGGCAACAATAGCAAAAGCAGTGACGGTGACACTGAACAACATGAACCACAGAAACTGTTTCCTCAACAGGTAGTTGATTTAATAAGAATTTTCACATTTCATCGTCTTCCTCAGCCAGGAAACAGCATTGCACGTGGTAATAGAATATGTTCAAAAGCAAAATAGGTGGGACGTTCTTTTTCTGATGGTTTGATAAGAATATGAAGTAATGAAAATATTTTGCCTTACCTAAAATGTTAAAAGACTGGTAAGTTTCTGTCATACTTCTTTTTTTTTTTTTTTGAGACAGGGTCTCACTTTGTAGTCCAGGCTGGCCCTGAGTTCACTATGTAGCCCAGGCAAGCCTCGAACTCAGCAATCCTCCTGCCTCTGCCTCCCGAGTGCTGGGATTATAGGCATGAGCCACCACGCCCAGCTCTGTCATATTTCTATGTATTTCTCTATGATTAAGATCGCATTGTTTTCCCCACAATGAAACATTGAGACATGTGACTTGGTTTCTTCTAACAATTTCCTCTCCCCTGCATTTGCATAGTAAATGAATTTTAGATCCAGAGCTTTGAGTCCACAAGACAGTTAACTTCTGTCAGGACTCTCTCAGACTTGCTTCGCTGCAAAGCAGAAGAGTACACATTGAACACTGAACACACAGTGGTCTCCCTTTTATTGTTTTTTTATCACATGGTTGAATTTACTCACATAGCATTATCATACAATACTATAAAGTTTAAACATTAAATTGTGTTTCATTCTCTTTTAGGCAGACGACCTTTATTGAAAGTTCCAAACTTGTATTAGAGCAAAACAAAACCCAGTGATGAAAATGTCTTTGCAGAGATTCAGAGAAGCGAAAGATGGTAGAATTTGGGGAGCCAGAAAAGCACAGCGTCCAGTCTTCCTGTCAGCACCACATCTCTGGTTCCCTCACGTGGTAGCATAAGGAAAAAATGAAAACTCAGCCTTCAGAAATATGGTGAGGGTTAAGTGACGTCTTTTACACGACGCAACATCTACCAAACTGCCTAGATCCATGTAAGTGGTCAAGAAGTGATAGCTTTGATTACCTGAGTTAATTGCTCTTCTGTAGAAGTTGTCTCTCCTGAGTTGTCCTACTGTTTTCTACAGTTCCTGAAAGGCCACCTTGGTGACCTGTTGGGGTCTTCATTGCACATTTGCTGGAAGCAGGTGCTGTAGGGTGTTGGGGCTGTGGAAGTTAGCGCAGTGGAGAGGTTCTCTGGCTGTGTGCGACTTACCACAACTCCTGGCGGCAAGGTGGTTTGAAGTAGTGTATTTAACGTTAGTCATTTCGCTAACACTGTGGCTGTATGTACGGAGGATGAGTCCAGGGTGCTGTGAGTTTAGTGGCAGAGTCACTAAATCCTGACTGAGCTGGGGAAGAGTTGAATCCGGAGACTTTCAGAGACAGGTGACATCTGACCTGAGTTAAGGAGGCTGAGCAGGCAGCCCTGGGAACTGGCCTTGTCACATTCCTCGTTCAGCACAGACGCAGGTATGTCACTGCGGGAGGGGTCAGTAGCACATGGTAGAGGGAAGGATACAGCATTCTTTCCTCTACTGGGTGATACGGACAACAAATCTGAGGGTTTCATCTCAGATGACGTGAGTTAACAGAGGGAAAGTCCTCAAATTGTCTGTCTTCCTCTAATACAGAGCTTTGGAATGTCATAAAACAAGCTCTATACTAGTAAACAGTGTTTGGGAACTGTAGATTTGAAATGAGGAGTTCTTAAGATGTGTATGAGCACTGAAACCCAGTTTTCTTAGTTTTGCTTTGGAGGTGTGTGTGTGTGTGTGTGTGTGTGTGTGTGTGTGTGTGTGTGTGTGTGTCTGGAGGGTTTTTCTACAGGATGGTGGCTTCTTGAGACTCATCCTTCCCCTGGCTTTTGCATATCCCCTTTGACTTGCCAAATATCTGTATCTTTTGGCGCTGAAAAACTCTCTTGACAAGGAGAAACTAGTTTTAGAAATACCAGTGCTAAGGTTCGGCAGTGCTGTAGTTCTGATTCTACTTTACAAGGACTTGCAGTAAATTATTCGTCTGAGAAACAGGAGAAATATGGTAACATCATTCAGTAAAGAGAGACAGGTACAGTTTGTATCTCTCTTCACTACCAGGAATAAGGTTAGTAGTTAAACTTGGGAGTAGTTTTCATAGTAAGTGATGATAAATTTTGTTTTATTTTATTTAGAGTAGATTGATTAATATTAGTAAGAGTGAAAAGTCATGTTTAAAAATCTTCATGACTTCCCATTGCTCCTGAAAGTCTAAAATGCTTCGACTTCAAATGTTTTACAAAGAAATAGCCTTAGTTTAGGAGTCCTTGGGCAAAATGTGAGTGCAATTTAGGAAAATTATGTTAATGGAATACATTTTTTTTCCTTAGTGCATTTTGTAATGCAGGATAGTGATATTTGTTCTGGGGAGTTTGTACGTACACATAACACATCTCGATCATTTTTAATGCTTCTGTCACAGGAAGGAGGCCACTTCGCTGAGAAAAGAAAGGGAGGCATTGGACGCAGGGCTTGAGAGAAGGGATCTGACCAGGAGAGTAGGTGACATTTGAGAGATGGGAGTGATTTTTCAAGGCTTGACAGGTTTAAGAGTCCAGTGTTTGTAGCGTTTGAAGTCTAACAATTTTGGAATCTGTCTTAGGAGCAGTGGGAAACCATGAAAGGTTTTAAGCATGATGCTAACAAGGTCTGATATTTCATGTTTCAAAGATCACATTGGCTGGTCTGTGAAGATGTAGCTGAGGGAGGCATCGGGTCGGGACATGGAGGGACCAGGTAGGTGGGGTCAGGCCTCTGCTGCTTCTGCTCAGCTGGGCGCTACGGGTACATCCTCTGCCCTGCCCCTCCAGGCGTGCCCAAGGAAGGGCTGGCTTGCCGTCGCAGCACTGTCCACTTCCAGGTGCTCTTCTCTGATTCCATTTTAGAGACATGGAGGATCCACGCACGATGGTGACGTTGCTTAAGTGAGCTTCTGTGAGCTTGTGCTGTGTCTCGCTGATCTATGTGTTGTACTGTGGTAATTACAATGCTGTGTCCAATGGCTTAATCCAATGTACTTTTTTTTACTTAAAAGTTAAGATCCATTCTCTGCAGTCCAGACCCTGTTCAAATCAGAGATTCTTTTTTCTTCGGTCAAAATGATTTATTCATAAGCCCTCAGTATTGAAATAACTCAAAGAAACCGTTTCAGTGCCGCCTAGAAAGACAGTTGTGTGTCCGTCTTAAAGCACCGTGTGGTCTAATGCTGAGGGAGAGGTGCGGGAAAGTTGGCTCAGACATTTAAGAACTTCTAGATATTTTAGGTTTATACTTTTCACTACTAATGTAAGGATTGCTTTGTGCTGTGTCCTCTAACTCTTCATTGTTCTTTACTGTGTCTCTTTTTTGTTTTTATGGCATTGTGCCATGGCTTTTTGGTTATTTTATTTTACTCCTTTATGGAAATATAAAACCATTGTCTTCTCTTTAGTTTTTGAAGTATTGATGATTTGGACTACCTTTAAGCTTTATTTTTTTTTTTTTCAGTTTTTGAAGTATTGATTATTTAAGTGAGGGCTTATTTATTTTTGTGTGGTACCAGAGATCGAACTCATGACCTTGTACTTGTGAGGCAGGCACTGGAACCACTGAGCTAAATCCCCAGCCTTAGGGTTTATTTTTTTAAAAATGGGGTGAAGTGAATATATTGAGTAAAATATCCCATGAGACATGCCAGGTGATTTAAACAAATGGCGGCCCAAATGCTCATCACTTGCTTGTTCTGAGACTCACCGAGCTTGAGGGACAGACGATTTATCTTCCGGCCTTGGGACCTCGAGCCCTTTTCCGTGCCTCACTTTGTTCCCCGTATCCCAGGCGTCAGCCATGTTGATTTCAGGAGGGATCACAAGGTTTAAGTTTGTTCATGTGGCGCACTGCCATACAGTTTGATCATTATATTTGAGGCAAATGGAAAAGAAAAAAATAAGTGCTATTATTCTTGCATTCGTAGAAGAAAGAAAGGGACACCGAGGCTCAAGCCATCTCTCTCCTTTTCTTTTCCCCGTTTTGCTTTCAACCTTTGCAAGATTGGCATTGCATTTTCTATCTATTGCTTTCAGCCTCCATGGCCTTCCATCTGGGATCTTTCTGTCATGTTACTTCGTGTATATCATATTATCTTTTTTATCTCTGACTTACTCTGAAAGGAATGATTATCTAGCAATTTGTGAGATACAAATGGAAGCTGAGCACTTCAGCCATGTCAGATAAGAATGCTGGAAATGCCTTTATGACTTATTTGCAGTACCGCATTCTGCAGGCATACTGTATATACATCATATATGGCGGTAAGAGATGGCTGGCGTGCTTGGCATTTCAGAGCAGACCTGGCCTCTTTCCCCAGCGCACACTTCCCTTTAAGACAGCTATTTTTAGGATTCGAAGAAAATTGCTTATTTGAAAGCGATGATTTAAGGAAATAGTGTCATTATTGCAAGGAAGTGCAATGGCAGAGACAGGGCCTGAGCTTGGAGGCCTTGGTGGTGAATAAACTTTGTGAGTATCGAATGGCACGCCCAGTTACAGATGTGTGTAAAGCAACTAGGAATTAGAATTAAGTCATATTTAGCAGACTGAGTGGATGGGCTGAGAAGAAATACACCACGTACGTGATTAAACAGTGTCGTTTTCAAAATTATTTACAAAGCAGTTACTCTGAAAGCAGCTGCAGGGTTGTGTGATGTAGGAGCTGGCGCCCTCCTGGCTTGGCCTGTGAGCACTTGCCATCAGAGGTAGGTGTCCAGTTGATAGTGTGATGTCAATATTTGCATCCTCTTGAAAAACTGCTGTTTCAATATAAGATAATTCTCTCTCTCTCTCTAATTATAGCATATAAAGGACATGCGATTTTAAACTGTTCTTGACAGCTGGAAGTACTTGTTGAAAGAATTTAAAAACCCTTACATTCTTGGGGAACCAAGTATCTGACTCTATAATCCTAACTACTCTCGAAGTGAATTCAGACTTTTGTATGAGTTTTTGTCTCTTATTAGAATTAATGGCTTTGAGACAGGTTTTCTCAAATCACTAACTTGTGCAGTTTAGGTTTGAACATGTGTGTGCCACTGCGCCGAGTTTTGAATTCTGTTTTATAATGAAATTGTTTTATAATTTTATTTCTTCTGAATGCTGTTTTAAAATAGCTGTTAAGCACAGACTGACATGTTTAATCATATTAAAAACTTATTTTGAATAATTTGGGGTAATTATTGTTGTAAACCAGATGTTACTGGGTTCTTATTTAATCAGAGATCAGAAAAATATTCACAGTGTAGTTCTGTCTAGCTGTCAGTTTAAATCAGTGAACCCGTTTCAATCAGCATGCTCCTAGTGAAAAAAGGAGGGGATATAATAACATTTTTCCAGTCACATTTGTTTAAAATAAATACTAATCCTCTATATGGTTAAAACCACGCTGTGCCAGACCCATCATAATCCTGCTTGCAGGGAAGCCTTTTAGAATTTTTATTTTTATAAATTTTACTACTTTTTAATCCTTCTGGGGTAAGTGAATTAAATTGTACTTTTCATGTAGCTCATTTAATCAGAAAGGCTTCTTTTATGCCCACTTGTGTGATACCTGGAAGCTACTTGTTAAGACACTGTCAAGCAGTTTATTCTGCACATGTGGCCCTGATAGTTCGTTTTGTCCTGAACCTAAACCATTCTCCTTACCTTTCCTTTAAGTTTGTTGGAATTCATGGGAGAAGTTTTAACATTAATTTATTTTTTGTGGTACAGGGCATCAAACTTTAGCACAGAGTTTTAAAAAGTTCTTATTCTCTTTAGTTCTATAGCATTAAACGTCTTCTGTTGCTGTGCTGACCTCTCAGAAAATATTGCCTGCAGTGAAACACTAAGGTAAAATAATATCTGAACTAACAAAAATCAAAATGTGTCATAAGGTCAAAATACACATGTTAATTCCAAGCTCCAGTGGAAATGCCCATGAGAGGGGTGGGGGGACAGAACCCTGGACCCACTTGTGGGGAATAGGTTCGTGCTCTGATCTGGCTCCTGTACAGTGACAAGATGGTGAAATCCAGGTTGGCTGAGCCAGCTGCACCACACGCCGGTCTCCTAGGTCCTGAGAGAGCCCTGGGCCCTCGGGAGACTAAGCTGAGACCAAAGCCAGCACTGAACTAATGAGGGCGCAACACGGCCTGAGATTGCCCGGTCCTCCCAACGCTGGGCTCCTCCTCTGACAACCACACACCAATCACAGTAGCCACAGCAAACCCCTCCCACCGCCCGTGCTACGTAACGCCCTACACTGTGCTCATTACACGGAAGCCGGAAGCGGTCCAGAAACCTCTCCAGAGTCTGGTGCGCGTGTGACTCTGCGCCTCGCCCTCCCCTGCACAGCTCCGACCGCAACAACTGGCGCCCAAAAGTGGGGCCCTCGGGTAGTCCTCCGCCTGGCCTCTCGGGTGAGTGCCCCACCTTCGTGGGGAATATCTCCTTCCGGGCCCTCCTCACCTCTCCAGTGAGTGCCCCCAGTTTAGTGGGTAACCCCTCCCTGTGGCTCAGCAGGCTGTTTCTTTCCACCGACCTCACCTCTCCCAGTGCGGGAAATACCCTCTACTCCTCCGCGCAATTCCAAGATGGTGCTGGTGCCTCTTCTGGGGGACACACTGGCCCTGCCCCCTATGGATCACTGGCTCCTCCTTCTGCCCCACCCCTTAAACTACCCACCTGTGCGCCGGTTCAATCCTCATCCAACCTCAGCCCCCAGAGGCGATGGCAAAGGCGCCCACCGGGCGTGCTGTGGGGCTGTGAGCCCCTCTGGGCCTCTGCTTCCGGGACACCTACTGGGAGCGGCGGTGCTTGGACCAGCCAGCCGGGACCCGCTGCTCTACGTGCTGCCCTGCGTGACATGCTCAGAGAGGTGCCCAGTTTGCCCCTGGGCCAGCACCTCCACAGTGTTTACCACAAGCCACTTCACAAGAACCACTGGATCCGCGCGGAGGACGCTGACCTTCTCTCCCGCAACTGAAGCCGGAACTGCGACTCCTGGGAGCTGCTCAGCCTGCGGAATGGTGGCTCCCTACAAAAGCTGTCAAGAACTGCACCGCCACGCAATCCGCCATCGGCCAAATGAGGAGGATCTCACTTCAGGAATGGCCCCAAAAAGGCCAATGCCTCGGAGCGCCACCATGCCGCAATAAGACCACCTGGAGAGATATAAAGGGCCCCTATGACCACCTGGCGAGAGATAAACGACCTCTATGACCAAGCTTGTTCTTTAGCCCCTCTGAGGACCACCCCCCATACCGGGGCCAATGCTGGGGTCCTCCTGTGTGCTGCGCTCACCAACTCCCAGGCTGCAGTGGCGCAGGTCTGAGCCCTAGTTCCCAGCCCCCCTCTTCTAGGCACGATCGACTGGAGCTCCTCCCTTTCTCACCCCTCTTCCATTTACCCTGTAGTCTCCCAGGGCATCCACCCTGAATCTCATGGAATACTTCTGTCTCTCCTTCCTCTGTCTGGTCTTCTGACTCACCTCCACCTGACTCTTCCTCCACCCTAGCGACCTAAAGACCGACGCCACTGACCCATCTTCCTTGCTCTTGGGGCCCCTGCTTCCTTCTCCGGAGTCTCTGGGCCCTGGTACTTGTGCGGTGTCCTGTACCCCCCGACTCCACAATCTTGCCTTCTAGCGCCGTGTGCCCACCCCTTACTGAAGACCGGTTGGGCAGTCACCCCTGTTTAATGTTATGCTTCACACACACACAGAAAACATGATTTAGGGGCCTTGGCTAGCGTCACAATCATTGTGTCCGTATTTACCGCAGTCTCCGCAGCTGCCACTGCTTCAGTCACTTTGCACAACCAGATCACCACTGCCGCCGCTGGGAATCAGCTCAAAATACTACACATACCCTTGGACAAACTTCGGCTCTCTTCAGTGCTACCTGTGCTGCCATTGTCGACCTGCAGTCCCAAATGCACTCAGTCCTTCGATGTGGTTACCTTTAATAATGTCTGGGGCTCCATTAGGGAGAGGTTCGCAGTGAGGTGGTCCAAGTTAAGTTCATGGGCTTGTGGGCTAATTTTAGGGTCACTCTATCTGACCAAACCCATAAAAATGTCATAGAGGCCATTGGGTCTAAATAGAAGAGGAGATGATAATGAAATCCAGGTCTGGCTGAGCCAACTGCGTTGCAAGCCAATCTCCTAGGTCCTGGGAGAGCCCCTGGCCCTGCGTAGATTAAATTGAGACCAAAGCGAGTGTTAAGCCAACGGACACACCATGGCCAGAGATGGCCCCGTTCTCCCCAACAGTGGGCCCCTCCCCTGACAACCATAGACCAATCACAGTAGCCGCCACAAACCCCTCCCACCGCTCGTGCTATATAACGCCCTACACTGTGCTCATTACACAGAAACGGTCCAGAAACCTCCCCAGAGTCTGGTGCGTGTGTGACTCTGAGCCTCGCCCTCCCATGAGCAGCCCGGCGATGACAACAGTGAGGTGCTGGGGAAACCCGGGGCAACATGTGGAGTTTGCTCTTCCGACAGTAGTGGCTCATCCCTTTTTCATAATAAAGTCTGAAATTTAAATTGATATGAGATGTTAGGGGCCTCTCATATTTTATACACAGACTTGTGATTCAGGGTGTGATATCATGGCTGTCACTGATGATTTTGGCCAAATATATGGAAAGTTTATAGAGAAGACTTACAATAGTAGAAAACTCCCATGTATTCTCCTAATTGGCAGAGCTGATTGTTCTCCTTCAAGTGTATGTTTTTCTAGATTACTTATCAAGGAAGTAAAGAAAAGGAAGATTAAAGTTAGAGGCTTTTGCTTCCACCTCTAAGAGAATTCCTAAGGATGTCACCGGTTTTCCTTTTAAAGTTAAATGATTTTTCTCCTCGCAGTTTCATTCATACACTCTTCAGAAATCACTTTTGGACAGGATGGGTGAGCAGAAGAAAACGTCAAAAACACTTCACAAAATCTGCTGTAGAGACACTGGTTGCCCAGGTGTAGGATGGAACAAAAGGGGTAGTTTTCCTCTGTCCTCTTGGTTTCTCTGTGGCCTTTCGATGGGCCCTCCTTCTTGTCCAATGAGAAAGGGGGCGGTGTTTATTTGTCTTTTGACTTAACCATTGAGAAATAAAACATTATCCTTCGCATCTCTTGGGAGATTGTGATTTTGAAAGGAAGTGTCGAACCAGCTTGGTGAGTGGTGCTGTTGGTCAGATACCACTACTTGTGTTGACGATGTGTGTGTCAACTTCGTGGGTGTTCGCCCAGCATGCTATGGGGCAACACCTTCTGCTTGATTTTCGTTTTCTCCTTGTAATGTGGAAGGTGTGTTGCTGAGTGTGTGGGCCAGTGATTGCCTGGGATTTTCACTTCCTGTGTCATTCCTCGTGGGCCAGTTTCTGTCTGGCTCCCTAGGCCTTGTGAAATAACAGAAAACAATGAGTTTCCATAGCAAAATCATGACAGGATTCAGACTTGTACATAAAAGGAGTGACTTGTGAAAGTTTCCAAATGTAACACTAAAAAATACAAGTCCATAAACTACAAGGTGAGTGTTTATACCTGTTAACATCTTTCTTTAAATTTTTGATGTATTGTGTGACTTCATGTTTTTATCATAATATTTCTGTATTGATAGATTTCATTGAGTTTTGAACTAAATTTTACAATAGTACTTTAATTCTTATTTTTCAGAATACTCTGTGCATGTCTGGGTGACATCTTAATGAAACTTGCATTTTGAAAATTTCCTTTGCCATCACTCTTTCTTCTGGCATAGTTTTTCCTAGACATAATTTGTTAAGTGATTTTAATCCTTAAGTTATGTTTTAATAACTTTATTTGGGTCCTTATTGCCATTAAATATAAAATGTACTAAACCGTGGGAACCACAGTTTAGGATTTTAAAGGCCTACTATAATTTTTTTTTTACCAGTGTATGACACAATTTAATTTTCATTTTTTTCCCGTTTCCCTACCCACTCCACAACCTCCTACCCCCTAAATACATAAGCTTTGTTTCCCTTTTTTTATTACCATCACATCTTTTCTTTATACCTTGTTCCTCACTCCTGCACCACATTTCCCTTTGAATATTTTCTATTTCACAATAATTTTGATATATTAGTGACTAGAAACTAAATGTATGGGGGTTATTTTATTTATTTATTTATTTATTTATTTATTTATTTATTTATTTATTTATTTATTTATTTATTTATTTATTTATTTATGCTTTTTGAGACAGGGTCTCGCTTTGCAGTTCAGGCTGGCCCTGAGCTCACTATGGTGCCCAGGCAAGCCGCCGCGAACTCAGCAACCCTCCTGTCTCTGCCTCCCAAGTGCTGGGATGACAGGCGTGAGCCACCACATCCGGCATTAGGGTTATTCTGGTTTTTAGGACAGATGTTGCACTACAAACTTGTTTTTTATTAAAGCACTGTATATTAAAGCACTGTATATTTTTATGTGAAGGAGAAAATAAATGAACTCAGTTTCCAGATTCTCTTTGGGAAAAATATTGCGTTTCATTTAAAAATTATTGTTTTGTTTTTTAATTGCAAATTTTTATGAGCCGCAGTGTTGAAAATTTAACACAGTGATGCACCATGTAAGGATCACATCGGCGTTTAAGTACCATTTGTGTCTTATACAAATGATCGTTTCTTTATTATGAAGGGAAGCTTGCAGCTCTCCCCTTTTGCTTCCCTGTCAGGTGCCTCCTGAGCTACGGACAGCACCCTCCTGCCCGCAGGAGCACGCCCGAGCCTGCCCCTCGCCTCGACTGCGCTCCGGGGCCGTCGTCCAGTTTCCCTCGGTCCCCCTCCCTTTCTCTTCTTCCCAGCCTCTGCTGACCAGGATTCTAATCTCTACATACGTAAAATCAACTTTCTTGGCTTCCACATATGAGTGAGGTGATGCAGTAATTTTCTTTATGCTCCTAACATTTCACTTAATGTAATGTCCCCCAAATCCATCCATTTTGCAGCAAAATGACCTCATTTCCCTCTTTTTATGGCTAAATTATCGTCCACTGTATATACATTATGCATATAACACATGTATTCAATATGCATTATTTTGTTTGTTTTTTTTTTTTTTTTTTTTTTTTTTTTTTTTTTTTTTTTTTTTTTTTTTTTTTTTTTTTTTTTTTTTTTTTTTTTTTTTT
>PVIC010006589.1:0-39826 GCA_004025085.1 Thryonomys swinderianus
ACTTTGGAAACCTCATGCGAGGTGTGAAACGGGGCTCCCAGAGGGGGTGCGATTAGAGCCAAAGCATGAAAGTCGGCTGCAGCAAAGGTGGGAAATGGGAGGAGGGGTTGTACCAAAATGAAAAGCTTCGGCCAGCAACAGAAACAATGGCCAGAGTGAGGCAACAATCTGCAAAATGGGAGAAAATCTTTGTAAACTAGTCACTCAACAAGGTATTAATATCCAGAATAAGTAAGACCTCACTCCCCAGGAAAAACCCAAATAATCTGATTTTAAAAATAGGCAAGTGATTGGAAAGGTTATTTCTCAAAAAAGACATATACAGGACTAAAAAGCATGTGAAAACTGTTCACCCTTGTTACCTGTCTGGAAAATGCAAATCCAAACTACAGTAAGACACCACTCAGCCCAGACGAGGATGACAGCCACCACGAAGACAGAAGAATAAAGGGGGGCAGGTGAAAGAAAGGTCACGATAATGCTCGTGTTTTGGACCCTGTGGAGAAGACACGCAGCCACGCAGCACACTAAAGACGGAAGTAGCACAGCACCTGGAAACCCCTGACTGGACACACCCTAAGGACAGGGGCCTGTGTCAGAGGCGGCCGCACATCCACAGCCCACGCGTACGGTGCGCTCACCGCAGCCAAGATGTAGGATCTGGGTCCAGGGACAGGTGAGGCGCAGTCTGTGAAAAGTGTGTGTACACATCAGGAAAAAAAAAACCTTGACTATTTCAATTCTAAACTGATTGAGGCATCATGATATTAATACAAGTTCACTTTGGCCTCCTAATTACAGGATGTGCTCTGAGGGGTGGGCGTCAGCTCCCAGATGTTTATTAGGTTTTCTTTTCCTGGAGTAGGTATGTATTTTTTGGGCAGACTGTGTGCATACAGTAGAACATTATTTCGCCATAAAAAAGAATGAAACCCTGTCATCTGTAGCAACACAGATGGAAGAGAAGGGCATGATGTTAAGTAGAATGAGCCAGCATGCAGCGCGCACTGACCCCCTGTGGGAGCACTCCCCCCCTGTGGGAGCACGAGCTGATCTTGGAGGAGCAGAAAGCAGAAGCACCAAAGCACTGGGGAGGGTGGGCGGGGTCGGCTGGAAAGGCTGGGTTGGTGAAAAGACACAGTAGAAGAAATAAGTTCTAGTATTCCATGCACAGTCAGGTGATTATAATTAATAATTTATTGCATAACCAAATTACCTAGTAGGATTTTGAATATTCCCCATACAAAGAAATGATAAATATTTGATCTGCTAATTGACCTGATTTTATCACTAAAAGTATTTTTTTTCTTTTGTTTTTTTTGATATAGGGTCTCGCTTTGTAGTTTAGGCTGGCCCTGAGCTCACTATGCAGCCCAGGCAAGTCTCGAACTCAGCAATCCTCCTGTCTCTGCCTCCTGAGTGCTGGGATTACAGGTTTGAGCCACCACGCCTGGCACTGTGGTATGTGGTGCAGATTGCTGGTTGATTGTTGGTGGGTGTGAGTCACTACGCCTAGCACTGTATGTGGTTACTGGGATCAAACTCAGGACCCTGTGCTTTCGAGGCAGGTGCCGGAACCACTGAGCTAAATCTCTGGCCCATCACTAAAAGTTTTATACATTTACTGAAATAACAAGATTATTTCATAAACATATATGATTATTGTGTGACTATTAAAATATTTACAAAGGGGGATATATGATAGAATTCAGGGTCCAGGTGAAGGAAGCAGATTTATCTTACCAGAGATAGATCAGAGGCCGGATGGTGTAAGAACAGCTTATAACCACATGTGGTCCCTAAAACAGCCAGTTACCCCAGAACCTGTCCTTCCTGTCCCCGAGAGGACATGAAGCCTGCATGGATCCTGTGAGATGCCCCTCCAGCAGCCTGCGCCTCAGGGAAATTCTCACTCCCAGAGTCACTGTACTCTACCTGCTATAGGCCAGCTGCAGTGGGCATCAAAGCGGGTACTGGGTTAACACGTTTGACCTTGAGGTCAATTTTCAAAGCAGGTGATCAGGCACGGCAGCCCCTCTGGGCGCTGCCTCATGGGACCGCTGACACCTCTGGGGCTGAGAACCCCATGAAGCCCGTCCCTGTCTCCTCCTGGCACGTCTCTGTGAGCCCTGCAGTAAGAGGCAGCGCATCAAACGCCACACGGGGTTCCCGCAGACCGACGCTCACAGCTGCCACGCTGATCCCCCGCTCGCGTTCACCCCACTCTTTTGCTTTACAAAATTAAATCAAATTTCGGTTTTCCCTCCTTGGCCATGAACCATGAAAACAAACAGATGAATTAGGTTCTGTCAGAGTTTCCAGAGCCACACAGAATGGCTCCTTGTGTCCAGCATGAGCCGGGAGGGCAGAGCCTGGGAACGTCCACAGCCTCTGTGGACTTGGAAGAGGCAGACTCACCCTGGCTCCCCTCGCCAACGTGACCTGAAGGGAAATTATACATGTAATATATTTTATCCCTATTTAAAGACAGGTTCATAATAAGATCGCACCAGCCTCAGCATCGTATTTCTATTAGAAAAGATCATTTATGATAAAAGACCGAGTGATTTTGCCCTTGCCGGTTTCCCAAGGTCTCCAAAGTGGGGTGGCACGACCTTCTCTGGGTGCCTAGGCTGTCTTGCCATGTCCTCCAGTGAGCCCCTCGCCGGCCCCCCAGCTTGGGCCACCACTTGAAACGTGTAGGTGGAGGCTGGAGCCCCGAGTTCGGGTCCCTGAGTTCTCATTAGAAGCCTTCATGTGCTTGGCTGTCGTCCAGATAGCATTTAAACAACCCCTGAAATCTGCCTGTTGAGAATACCAGGACTTCGGAATATTATGAAATTCACATAGACAAAGCGAGGCCCATTTTCTGCCACAAATGTTATTAGGATTTCTTTGCTTTATCTTTTCTATTTTCCTTGTATTCTTATGTGATTGAAAAGCGGAGTCTGGTGAAAGTGTGCTAACTGGAATTTTGGGACTGCTTGGGAGGGTTTTAATTTCATTTCTCTGCTCAGAAGTGGGTGGAAGCCAGTCCCCATTGCTTCCTGTCTCCTATCAGCTTTGTCTCCCTCTCGGTGGCTCCACAGCTCCTGGCCTCCACACAGGCAGGAGACAGGGTAGGGCGCCACCTCCTCAACCCTAGGCCCTGCGGGACACAGGGACCACATCAAACAGAGCATCTCACCAATTTTTAAGTGTAGTAGTTGAAATTTCTGTGCATGCAAGGGCTGCCTCATGCCGCTGGCCCCGCACAGAGCTGGGACTCCCCCAGGGGCTACAGGAGCGGCTGGTTGTGGAGGACTTGAAACAAGGCAGCCGAGGGCACTGCAGAGCGTGGGGAGGGCCGGGCTGGGCCGGCAGGGTCCAGACACCAGCAACTAAACCCATGTCCGGAGCCCAGCAGGGCTGGGTGGGAGAAGCCGATCCGAGCCCCCTTTGCCCCCCCCTCCTGTGAGGTCCACAGGCATCCTGAAGCCCAGGGCTGTGCAGTCAAGAAGCGCATCAGCCGAGACACGGAAGATGTCCTTCTGGGACAGCTGCAGGCTTAAAGGAGGAATAGCTCCCCACATGGGTGCCACAGGGCAGGGGCGGGCGGAGGCTCGGGACAGGCAGGCACACAGGCACCCGGTCTTGGGCTACCTGGGGGATGGCGAAGTCAGCACCCACTACCTTCTCTGTGGACTCGTCTTGCTTTCAAATTCTGCTGTCTTTAAAAAACAGTCTTATTTGAAATTTGCTATTTGAAAATTATAACAAAAAACTGGGGGGAGGGATTGTGGCCTGAAAATGAGGAGGCCCAGAGAGCGGCATGATTCATGAGAGTGGCCAGGGCAGCCTGGAGCTCAGACCCAAGACCTCGGGCCTGCTTGGAGGGACACAGGCTGTGACCTCCCACACGGTGGCGGTGGCACAGACAGGGTGGGACTTGCCACTGCTTCAGGGGACAGAGGAGTCTAGGCTCAGGGAGGCAGAGACATCAGGCTGCAGGTAGGGTTGTGCCCAGGCCCCTGCACCTCCTTCATAGTTGTTCACTGGGGCAGAGTTTTGGAACCCAGCCCTGTCTGCAGCCGAAAGAACCATGGCCAGGCAGTGTGTGGCCAGAAATGTGGTCAGAGCACTGCACTGCAGAAAGATCATGGCCTTGGGGCTCTATGAAGGTTGGTCAGGGGCGATTTAGACCAGACTCCTCGTGCTTAGCGTGGGTGTAGACTTTGGCCGAGTGCTGCCTTCACTCCCAAGTGATGTACCTTACAGTCCCTCCCCGCTGCACCAGGGATGAGTCACGGTGAAAGCCACACACAGGTGTGGACTCTGTGGATGGGAGGGAAAAGCAAGCCTGGCTCATGGAGCCAGAAAGGCCGACAGGTCCCAGCCCAGGCCTGGGGGCTGGCATCTGCCCTAGGCCCTGGGTTTGGTCTGCTGCAGCCATGGGCCTCTGTGCTCGGGTCCACCCTCCTTCCTCTGCTGTCCTTTCAGCAGCTCGACATCTACGCACTGGAAGTTCTCACCCTGATGCCCTATGCCTCCCCTTGCTTTCTCCGCGGTGCCCTCACCAGAGCACCTGCCTCTCACCTGGCCTCTCTAGCGCCTCCTTTGCTCACAACCTGCCACTGCTGTTGTCAAGGCCAGTGGCACCAAATTCCACTGTGAACGTCTAGGTCTCAGCTGTATTTCCTGAGAGAGCAGTCGCCTTCCTGAGCCAGGTGCGTCTCCCTCACGTCCTCTCTCACATCCTTGTGCCATCCTGTCTGCTTCTCTTCCTGGATGAAGATTCCATCATCGAGAGCATAAGGTTCAGTACTCAGACTTCTTTCTCCTCCCACTCATTCTCCCCATTTCTCGGGTTAAATGAACACCTCTGTGCCTCCGGGAGCAGCACAATGCAACCAGCTTCCAGCATGGCTGGATTCAAACCCACCCCTCTGACTCAGTTCAGGTCCTTGCCACCCTCCGCTGACCACAAGCCTGTCTGAGCTGAGAGGCTCCTCCAGTCTTCATGCCTCCAGTCCACCTTCCAAGGGCCGTCAACAGCCACAGAAAGTAGGAGCTGGTGTCATGCCCGGGGCCAGCGTCTCACACCATTCCCAGGTACCCAGAAGTTTTCTATGAGTGGGCATGTGACCCTGGGAGGCCAGTCTGCTCTTGGCCAATTGGTGACTATGTTACAATGCTCCTCCTCCTCTTCCTCTTCCACCAGCCCTTATGAGTTCTCTGGACTTCATTCTGTGCCCAAAAACATTCCAGGATTTAAAATAGATTTAAAAACAAACTTCTAGCTTTGGGCCACACTTGTAATCATACCTAGATATTTAGCAGAATACCGCATTGCTCCAAGCAGAAATAACAGACCGAGATACAAAGACAGGGAAGGGGGTGCTGGACAACTATTCTGTGCAAGGGACCCCTCCAGGTACAAAGTATCTAGATTTTATAGTAGAAGAAACTGGGGTTCAGGGATTAAGTCTGTTACTAAAACTGTAAGTCCTGTTTCAAATTCTCTGCTACTTGCACTACACGGAACAAAGCAAAGGCAACTATAACATGAAAAGGCGTTTATGTATGATCAGCGTTTACAAACAACACTGCCAGCCACAAGGGCTGCACACACCCCGAGGCCAGGAGCAGAGAAGGAGATGGTCTGACACCTTCTGAGCCCTTGTCCTCAAACTCCCCAGTGCGACAGTGATGCACCAGTTAGATGGACTAGTGGAGATGGCCGGAGGGAATTTGGCGAGTAGTAGTTGGAGAAGGACGGTTAAAGGAGGGAGGTGAGGGGAGGAGAAGGAAGCCAGAGGGAAAGGTGACAGCCAGCAAAGCTCCCTCCCAGGCAGTCTGGCCCAACTCAGGGGCCCTGCGTCCAGCGAGACTGTTCTCACTTCTGGACACTGACAGGGAGAGCTGGCCAGGTGGCCGCAGGCGCTCCTGGAGTGTTTGTTCCCTAACTGAGCGTGATGCGGGGACTCGGCTTGGCACAGCTGAGTGGAAAGTCACTGGGCCAAGGATCACAAGACTGTGGCCTCCCTCTTGTGCTGGCTGCAGACGAGCTTATTTCCACATAGCCTTGGTGAGGTCGCCCACCCTCTCCTGGCCTCCGTGATTCCATTTGTATAATATGGAATTCGAACTATGTGACACACTCTTCCAGGTCTAACACTTTTTAGTGACTCTAGTGTAAGTGTCCCAGGTGTCCACCAAGATGGTGGGGGGACAGCCCTGTGACTGGCCTCTCCACCTCCTTTCTTGGTCCGGAAGTTGATCTTTCATGCTGTGGCAACGGAGCTACCTCACAGGTACAGCACCCATGGTGGGTCACTTGTACCACCGTGCACTGATGCTTCCTGCACACAGGCTGTGGGTGGCAGTGCCAGCACGCTGCCAGGGACCACGGGCTCCCCAGGCCTTAGGCTCCCCTTCTGCCGCGTCCCCCTGGGCTGTCAGCTCTGCTTTTAAAGCACAGCTCATCACTGCTGAACACAGCCGACATTTGTTCCTTGGCTATTTTGCTTCTGGAGACCCACTCTCCTCTGTCCGCTCCTAGCTCGGGCCCGTCACCTTTCCAGCTTTGGCTCATTCTCACCTTTGCTGTCCTTTTCTAGAAACTCTGATGGCTGATCTTAATCATCATCCTGGCTGGATTAACAGAATCCTGCGGGGTGGTGGAGCCCAAAGGCACCATCCTCATCAGCGGTTTCAGCCCTGGTGCTCGCAGCTGGGCGTGCTGTTAGGAGGGGGCCATGGGCCCTGCGGCCCTCCCCGTGCCCCTCCCCATGCCCTGCTTCCTGAGGAAAGCCCCCTGCCACTGTGCTTTTCTTTGGAGCCAGCCAACCATGGACTGGAACCTCTGAACCTCTGAACGAGCCGAAATAAACTCTTTCCCTTTAGGTTGAGGGTGTGGGCATCTATCTGGTCGCAGCGAGGGGAAAGTAGCTGCCACGCCCCTCTGTCCTTGAGGAGCGCCCCGCCTCCTCCTGGCGCTGCTCTGTGACCCTGCATGCTGGGAGGATTGCTCCGGGCAGGCGGGCTGTTCCCAGCAGCAGCAGCAGCCCTTCTCATCTGCCCTTCGAGGTCCTATTGCTTCCTGGTTCACTCCAGGCAGAGCTGGTGCCACGCGGAGGGCATTGGTGAGTGTTTCTAAACTGCACCCTGTGCCTGCCTCTTATGGCTGTGCCCACCTCCACCAGACTCCAGCCCTAGCCTTCTACAGTGAACTCCAAAGTGGCAAAGACAGGCTCAGGGCCCGGAGCACCCCACCTAGAGCCCCACCACCTCCACTCTGCCCTCCTGTCAGCTGGCAGACTGGAGGCAGCTCCTACCCACCCTCCCTGATTTCTCTGACCAGAAAGAAGTGAAAAGGCTCCGCAGTCCCTGGGGTCGGGCTGGTGCTAGACAGGCCTCGCTGCGCACAGAGCCCTCTCTGCCCCGGGCGGGCATATTCCGAGCCTCACTAAACACCTCACCTCTTGACTCCTGGCTTTGTAGTCATTTCCAGTTGGAATGTTTTTAGGCTGAAAAAAGACAGATTTGTAAAAGACATAAACATCTTCGGTGCGAGGTGACATATGCTTTCTCCTCGTGAAAGCAAGGCACTCCCATAGATTCTACAGTTTTTGGACAGTGCATAAAATACATCCCTTAGGCAATTAATCTCCTGCAGGCTCTGAGTGAAGCAATTATCCATGTTTGTCTTTGTCACTGCTGGAAAGTGTAATGTGCATCTCTGCTCCACAGTGTCTGTACAGGCAAGCTTGCCTCGGAAGGAGCATATGGAAAATCGCTCAGTGTTCACACCTTTGATTTAAATATTGACAAATTTTTTCATTAGAGCATTAAACCTTTGGCTTTATTCATTTTAAATGACTTCCAGAAGAGTGACACCCCCTCTAGAATGACTCCAGTAACTCCAGACAAGACCGACTTTGCAAGCAAGATAACTGGGCACGCGGGGCTTCATGCCGGCGCGCTGTGGCCAGGCAGCTGTAACCAGTTATGAAGTGGTGCTGGAAATAGTGTTTGGAGCTTTCTTGGCAGATTTCTCACAGCATTATTCAGTGTGAGCTGCAAATCATATGCGCGTAGTTATGAGAATGTCAGGAAACTCCTCGTGTTCATGCTTTGTTTGACAAAGCTATTTTTGAGCGGTGCTGGAAGGCAGAGGCGCCTGACGCTGCAGTAGGAGGACACTTCTGCCTACCTGGCTACCCTGGGAAGCACACAGGCGGCCTTGATGACAGTCTGTGCCGCAGCTGCTCGAGGGACACACACAGCCTGGTGCCCCACGTCCACTACACGTGTCGGGGCATTTGCGGACTGGGGAGGCACAGGGGTTCAGTGGGAGAGAACTGAGCTTCCGCTTGGGGTCAGCAGACAATGCGGCAGCTGCTCAGTGCCACCAAGGGCCAGGCCGGGACAAGGCAGAGAACAAGCAGAGAGAGAAAGGGGGAGAGAAAAAATGGGTGTGGGCAGAAGGAGGAAAACAAGGAAGCATGACAGAAAGGGAAGATGGGAGATGATCGTAGACCTAACGGTAACGAGGTACATGTGTATGTCCGCACATAGATTTATGTTTTAAATTGAATTTTTTTTTTTTTTTTTTGCTTTTTGGAGACAGGGTCTCACTTTGTAGTTCAGGCTGGCCCTGAGCTCACTATGGTGCCCAGGCAAGCCGCCGTGAACTCAGCAATCCTCCTGTCTCTGCCTCCCGAGTGCTGGGACGACAGGCGTGAACCACCACGTCCGGCATTGTGGTATGCGGTGTTGATTGTTGGTGGGCGTGTCTCCACGCCCAGCATTATATGTGGTTACCGGGGATCGAACTCAGGTCCTTGCGCTTGTGAGGCAGGCGCCGGAACCACTGAGCTAACCCTCCGGCCCCTAAATTGAATTTTTAACCTGTTTTCAGATGCAAGGGCTATGCTGGACAAGGGCTCTGCTGCTGAGCTACACCCCAGCCTCTCGTGTTCTTATTAGATATTAATGCCCACCCTTTGCGAATAAGGATTATTCTGGAAATTTTGAAAAATAGAAGCAGAAAAGAAAATTAAAATCATCTATACCTAGAACACACATACCACCACAGCACATTTTTGTACATGTGTATGAATACAGATTAACTCTTTTTACAAACTGGACTTACACTAAATATTTTCTTTTTCATAATGATATTCTTTCCTATAGTATTAAATGTCTTCTAAGCTATGATTTTTTTAATGCCTGCACTTAACTCGTGGGTTGACTCTAGATTTTCATTATTTATGACTATTGAAATAAATATCCTCATAGATGAATCTTTACATATACAAGATGCTTAAAAACCATTTCTACTCATGATTATATATACTGTTAATACATTTTCTCTGTCCATTCTACTGCTAGGCTTATTCTTTCTTTGATGAAGAAACTCACATGTTGAGAGATTACTGTTTCTCCAAGAGCACACAGCTAATTAAGTGGCAAACTAAGATTCCAATGTGGGCTTTTTGGAAGGTGCTTTCGGGTCATGCAAGCACCTTGTTCTTTTGTAAGTTCAAAGAATAATGCTGCCTTTAAATCTAACATGACGAACACCGATCCACTAAGCATTAAAATAAAAGCTAAGGAGCTTGTCACGGGATGGTGGCACAATGCCCATCAAGTGGAGCATTGGTCGTCAACTATCTTCACCAAACTGTTATTAGGACATCTGCAGAACCCGGCAGCAGCCTCATAACTTTCTACATGTTGTATTGGAGCAATCTCTGGTTCCTCTCTGCGTGAGCAGACTTAACTGCTGGAAGAGCTGGCTGAGGAGCAGTGAGGAGAAAGGGAGTTTTCCTCCTGTACAGTGCCAGCGCTGCCGTCTACTGGTTTGCTGGGGAGAGAAGCTGAGTGACACAGGAATCTCCTCTAGAAGAGAGAGGAGCCACCTACCTGCACCTGCGCTGGTTCCCCTAAACACCAGCATCAATGGGGCTGTACAGAAATTGTCCTTCGCCCACGGAGAAGAGACCACACGGCCTAAGTCAGGCCATCGGAGGCACAGAGGGAGTTGCTGGAGGTGGGGCCAGGACAAGAGAAGACCCCAGAGAACATGAGAGCATCATCACCATGATGATTCTGCATCCTCTACTAGGTTGGTGGCCTTCACCTCCTTTCCTCACTGCCTGTTTCCAGTGCCCTGGCATGAGCAGCCAGTCAAAGGGTATTTATGGTGGTCTACTCACGCCAGATACTTCCTATCCTTAGGGACACAGAAGTGGGCATAGTAGGCTTGTAAATGTGTCCAGTGTGTGACCACTGAAGGACAGATGGAAGGATGACAGGATGAAGGATGGATGGTGGAAGGATGGCTGGCTGGGTGGACGGAGGGATGGACGAGTAGATGGATGCATGGATACGTGAAGGACAGAAGGACAGATGCACAGATGGATAAGCCAGAGACTGAACATCAAAATGGGAAGCAGAAGAGCTGTGACCTTTGAAAAAGACAAGAAGAGAAAAGGGATCCCCTGGACTAGAGCACAGCTAGTCAGGGAGGGAGAAGAAATCAACGGTGCCCTCAGAAATGGTTGAAGACCATTGGGAAATGGCAGTGCCCTGAAAGCTGAAGTCGGAAGGGCTGTGAAGAAGAGGCCAGCTCATTACTTCTCCGCGGTTTTACATCCCCAGTCTCATCTCTGTGCTCGACCTGGCTAAGCCGCAGCAACGGTTCCTTCTGTGAGAAATGTAAATTTCTTCCCCGTGAGCGAGAGGCACTTCTAGCCGCTCGCCCTCCCAGCTGTACCGGGTTCCAGCCCCATGGGCCCTGGCTTGAGCAGCCTCGTTGGATGTAGTCACACGAGTACATGCTGGTTACGGGGCTGGCAGCAGGGAGAGTGCTGCTCCCGGGCAAGGGAGGAGGGAGGAAGAGGTGGGAAGCCAGGGTGTGTCAGGAGCTTGAGGACAGAGGGTGTCCCGCTGACCGGAGTCCAGCTGGGAAGAAGGGTGCTGAAGAAGCCACGGAGCTGAGATGAAAGCAGGCGGAGTAAGATGCCCCGGCCTGGCTCTGGAGGTGAGTGTGGGGCCAGAGCTACCTGCCAGCTTAGGGACCCTCCTCTGGACTGGGGGAAAGCAACGCTGTCTTGTGGAAGTCTGTCCATCTGTCTACCTACCTGTCTATCACACCAGTTTAGATGCACCTAATACATATGGAGAAATGGATGATGAAGAAAGGAAGCACAGCTGCTCCGGCAGAAGCACGGGTGGAAAGCTGTGCAGGAACGGGGAGAGTGTGGACTGAAGAGTGGGGCACCGCGATATCCCTGTGGCTGCCTCGCGGCCAGGGCAGTACCCTCTGCTGCATGTGCCTATGTTGAAGTCTTGGATGTGCCCAGGTGAAAATGCAGCCTGGGTTTGAAAGATTAGTACCCTCTGCTCCTAACAAGGAAAATACCTCATTCATATTTCTGTATTGATTATATTTTGACACGACATTTTGGATCTTGGGTTAAGTAACATATTAAAATTAATTTCCTGTAATCCCAGCACTCGGGAGGCAGAGACAGGAGGATTGCTGAGTTCGCGGCAGCTTGCCTGGGCACCATAGTGAGCTCAGGGCCAACCTGAACTACAAAGCGAGACCCTGTCTCAAAAGAAAAAAAAAAAATTAATTTCACTTGCCTTTACTTTTAAAAGTGTGGGTGAAAAAAACCTTTGTGTATGTGCTTCTACTTGCAGCTTACATGGCATTTCCCAACTGCTATATTATGTAGTGTGATCAAAAAGTACGGTGAAAGTTTAAACTGGAAGATATGTATTACAGTAAAAGACACATTGCCATGAAGCTCCCTCAGAATCCTCCTCCTTGTCCTGAGCTCGCTTATCACATCTTTCTTGCCACCTGCTGACTTGGTCCTGGGGTTGTCCTCCTGCGGTGCTTTAGCTGTGTTGTCTTCGTTGCCCTGATGTCCAAAATCAATTCAAAAGGTTTCCCTTTTATGGTCATCTGACATTGGTAAAGAGCCGGAAGTCACGCAGTGGCAATGCCAGGCCCTGCTGAATGGGGTGGATGAAGACACATGAGTCTTTCCCCTGGAGGCGTCTGTAGCAGCAGCCACTGTGTGTTTTAATATAGCTCTTCTAGACAGACAGGTAGGAAAGAGCACTCCTGAACTGGGGCAGACAGTGGCGGGACAAGAATCTGAGGTGAGACAGTCTCTGGAGAAGGGCTCATGGAAATGTGTCTTTTACTCTAATACATTTTAAAACGTAAATCATTCATTTTTTTTCTTTTTTTTGAGACAGGGTCTCGCTTTGTAGTTCAGGCTGGCCTTGAGCTCACTATGTAGCCCAGGCAAGCCTGGAACTCAGCAATCTTCCTGTCTCTGCCTCCCGAGCACTGGGATTACAGGCGTGAGCCACCACGCCCGGCACTGTGGTATGTGGTATCGATTGCTGGTGGGCGTGAGTCACCATGCCCAGCAATGTATGTGATTACTGGGGTTCAAACTCAGGACCTTGCGCCTGCAAAGCAGGTGCTGGAACCACTGAGCTAAATCTCCAGCCCATCATTCACATATTTTGACCATCCCCCTTACATGCACTTCTGCCAGTAAAAGTCTACCTATATCTTAAAAGATTTTGTTTCTAGAAGACTCTTTAAAAGCAAGTGGCATTGAGAAACTAACCTGCAGCATCCTAGAGAAAGGACTTTGGAGTCAGGTAAACTGGAGTTCAAGTCCTGTTTCTGCCCTTTCTTAGCTCTGCGGTCTTTGTGATCCCTTAGTCACTGGCAGCACCCATTTCTCCATTTCCAAAGTTGCGATATCGCTATACCTCCTGGGCTGCTCGGACCTGTGGTCCCAGCTGAGCCTGTGTCTGTGGATTCAGTCAATGCCGCGACTCCCATTGTGGGCCCGACCGCCACTCTCAGGAGCTCTTCAGAGTCGGTGCAAAGGCGAAGCGGTGGCGGGGCATGTGGCTCTCTGCCAGGTCTCTGCCAGGGAAGGGCAGTGACAGGGAGCCCACGGCAAAGGTCAAATGCCACCGGAGCACCATGCCACTCCCTGGGCCATGACCACAGCCAGGAACGCATGTGGAGGGCTTGAGCCAGAGGGTTCTGGGAGGACAGGAAATAGGCCAGCCTCATCCTAACCTCTGCGAGGCATCCTTTCCTCCTGCCCCTTGGCCATGCCAGCCGCAGATGACCCACTGAGTCAGTCGCGCTGGCCGAGGAGCTCAAGCACCTGGTGAATACTGTCCCACTGCACTGTTGCTCATGGGGCTGAGACTTGGAGCTGCCTGCAATCAATGATGCCAGGAACACCAAGAATGCAGCAGTGGTGCAGAGCTTGAACCCGTGTCCCGGGGACCAGCAGCGAGGCGTTCGCTAACCCTGACCCACTGCAACGCCAAAGGCTACCCGCAGCTCCTGGGTCCTGTGAGCATCAGGAAGAGGGTCAGATCTTAGACCCGGGTCCCTCTGCTCTAACAGTCTGCGGGTGTGGCCAGGCTCTGTTCACTATGCAGTATCCAAGTGCAAGCATGGGCGGAATTGTAGCGTGAACATTTCCGTGGGTTTTAGGTGACAAAATGCAACTGAATGGACCTCGGCTGTTAGGAAGCAGGCTGTGGGGGGGGGCAGATGAGGACAGAGGGTGCCTGGGGGCACTGTGCCCAGCCAAGGTAGCCTGGGGCCCTCTGAGCCCTGCCAGAGCAACAGCTCCTCAGTGATGTGGAGACTTGGCTCTGCACACCTGTACCCCAGGCTCTGAGCACCAGGTGTGTGCCCAAAGGCTGGCAGTGCCAGCTCCTTCCATAAGCCTGAGTGGTTTTGAAAATGTGATTTTTAAAAATCATTTCTTCTTTCCCTTGTTGGTTGAGAAAAGAAAATAATCCCTGTTTTTCCTTAACCCAAACCAAACTGAGAGCTGAAATAATGAATAACATTGCAAAGTGAGTTCCTGCAGACACAGCACTTTCCGTGCATTATCTCATCTGAACCCAAGATGATGGTCACTGGCAGATGTTTTAAAGATGAGAAAACGAGGTTGAGGAGACTGAACAGCCTTAGCTGATGCTCCAGCCTCAAAGCAGCAGGGTGAGTGCTCGGTCCCGGGTCTGCCTGCTTCACTGCGCTTCTTCTGGACTGAGCCCTGGTCCCCAACTCCTCCCTGTGCTCAGCCCCCAAAAACTTCAGGAAAAGGCGCCGTATGTCCATTGCCTGGACTGGCCTGCAGCTCAGTGACAGGGTACTTGCTCAGCATGAGGAGGTGCTGGGTTCCATGTCTCACATCATCAGAAAACAAAAGCAAAAACAAAACCCACCCTCCAATCACTGTGGATCATCGGTCTTCCTGGTCACGAGGTCTTGGTTGAGGACATACTCACTTTCCAGAACCTGTACCTAAGAGAACAGCAGTGGTGACTCTACCCTCAGAGAACTGTGGTCCCTCTGGAGAGAGAAGATAGTTTTAAAAAACTGAAGAGATGCGTATTAAATCATGTAGTGACTGTCATACTACATGGAGGAAGAGGGGTGTATCCATTTAAAATGGCCTTCCTGTCAGACACACATGTGTGCACACACTCCTGGCTCCTTGGTGGCTGCTGTGACTTCTGCCAAGAGAGGCCTTTGTGAATATTTGTTATCTAAGAGGCTGGGTCACAAGTCAGCCAAAATGACCATCACATACTTGCAAACCACTGAGGACAGTCCCGAACGGCAGACTGCTTTTGTATAAGAGCTATTTTTTTCCTGAGGTAATAATCACTAAAAAAAGAGCATCCTTTTATGTGGCTTTCCTAAAAATGCAGCCTGGCACTTGAAAAGCCCAAGTAGTAAAGCTGCCTCTTTGAAAGCTCCTTTATATCTACCATGTGCAGATCTGCCGAGTAAGCTCCAAACCGGGACGCAGCATCACTGCTGCTGCAGCCAGCACAAAATCAGCCTCACTGTGCATCAAGAGACTTTCTGATCTGAGGAGACACAAACCACAGCCAGGATGTGAGGACTCCACACAAGAGCGTGGTGCAGGGCTGGCCTCATTTCCTTGGCGACTGCAAGATCGGGACTCCACATGGCTTCAACTTGCAGTACTTTTGTGTCTAGGGCCAGACTCTGTCAGGCACTGCGCCCAGGGGAGGCGGGAGGTGGCCTGACTCACGAAGAGTGACCATCTCCGAAGAGCCCATACAGAGAAGCCTGGGCTCTGAGAGACCTTTTCACAGAGAGCCACGCCGATGGCGCCCGGCACACATGTACATGCTGAATGCTCTAAAACTGCCACGTCATTCGTATCACACAGAAATCATGGGACCCAGAGTCATCCTCCCGGGTGGTAGAGGAGGAAGCTGGGAAGGCACAGAAGGCAGTTTCCCCGGATTCATGATGCCTGAGCCCCGACACCCTCTGTTTTCCAAGCCACTTCCCTGGATGTGCCCGGAGCAGGGACAGGAACAGGGGCTGAGGCCCTGTTGATCTGAAGCCTGAGACCAGGCTTGCTCCCTCAAGGAGGGGCAGAGCTGCCGCAGCAGAACTTGGGGCGAGTGCCAGGTTACCAAGGTGGGGTGAGGTCCCAGTGGGTGAGAAGGGCCTGGTAAGTCCTGTGACTGCTCTTTTAGATGTCTCAGCCATTTTTTTTTTCAAAAAAGGAAAGGTTTATTTTTTAAAATTTAATTGACTTTATTGGTACATTTTCTATATACATTATAATCATATTCAACACTGAGAATTTGTACCTGCATATGACACATCTTGATTTTACCTAATTTACCCCGAAGCAGCACAAACTGGAAAGAAGAGGCCAGTGGTTCTGCCTCACAGGATCTCCTGGCTGGTGGAAGCCGCCCACCTTCCTCCCACAGCGCCCTGTGCTTTCCCTGTCCTGGTTTGTCCCAGATGCTGCAGGCAGCGGGTATCCCACACAGCGCCCACTGCTCCTATATGGGGCTGTAGATGCTGCCTCAGGGCTAAGTATCCACTGAGCTCACCGGGCATGGAGGTGACTCTCCCTGCCCTGGAACAGAGCCAGAGGCAAGTACTCTCACTTTTCACTTGGAGACGGCAGAATGGGTGCTTCGGGTCATAGTGCACCTGGGGCAAAGTGTCCCCACGGTCCCAGCTGGAGGCAGAAACACACGGCAGCTGTCACGCAGGGCCTCACAGTCCAGAAGCAGCTCCGTTTCCAGATCCAGCCACTGGCCGCTGGCCAGAGGTCCTCCTCCTCTCTTCTCTAGGGCAGCCCCATGTTTGCAGGCTCCTGTGCATGAGAGTTAGGGCAGGGCCACAACTCAGGGGTGAAGAACACAGGCTGTGTGGCCAAGAGCCACCCTGAACCCTAACGGCCTGTGTCCTGGTGCCCCGTGTGCCCGTTGGAGTGAGCGCTGCCCGTGGGCTGTAGATGTGCACGGGGTGCACAGTGTGGGGCCTCTCAGATTCCACAGGAGGAGACCTTGGACTTTCCGGAGGCTCCTTGGAGGACTGAGACTTGGAATTCTCAGAAGGATGTGGTCCCTACGTCTCTCAGGGGCTTCATGAAGCCACCCCGGAGTATCTGTGATGTCTGCGGAACCAAGCCAGACATTTCTGTCATCTTTCCAAAGCAAGGTTTCTCTCTCCACCTCCTTCTTCTACTTTATATGGAGGAGAAGGTTTCAATCAGGTTAGTCTGTCTTCTGGAAGAATCCAAGGAATGGATCACTTGACGGCAGCAAGGCTTGGGCCACCAAGAGACACGCTGACCTCAAGCTACTGCACCTGTGGCCAGGGCAGGGTGCTCCTGCCCACCACGTCTGCGCATGGCCAGGAACACAGGCAGCAGCAGGAGAAGGTGCTCAGCCAGCTCACCCGCTCCTCTCAAGGGTCTTCTCTGAGAATGCAGTGTCAGCCGTGGTGGAAACGATGATGAAAATCCAGTCTGGCTGACGGCACGGACATTCTTGCCGAGAAGACAGTTCCACGAGTGTTAGAGATGTAGGTGGTGGAGGATAAAGACGGAGCCCAGCACCATGGGACAGGAAGGAAAAGTAAGTAAGCCAAGCAAGGCACGTGGAGCCAGCGGGGAGGCGGAGCTGGGTCTTAAAAATTAAAACCAACCCAACCACAAGACAGCACTCAACATGGCGTCTGTATAGTCCTTGCACCTGAGCAGTAGTCACAAGCCTTGTCGGGGGAGATTTTCACGCCCTGAGGCAGCACACAGCTTTCCACAGTTTCTGACCACTAGTACCTTCCATGAAGGAGGCCTGGCTTGGAGCCCAACTCTGCCCCTCGTTATCCATGGACATGGACAACTCCACTGTTCTTCCTGGGCCTCAGGAGGGAATGACGTGTGGCCTGCTCCCTGGGACCCCATGAGCCTGGGTAATGGCACCCACAGGTAGGGTGGGACCTCACTGGTGCATGTGCCAGAAAAGCCTTTTTCAAAGCTCCTGTCCTGCAGGGCACTGGCACTGTGACGGGCCCCACATTCTAGCTGCCAGGCTTTGGGAGCCCCACATCCTCTGGGCTGTCAGGTCAAACTGTCCAGATTTGGGAAACCTAGGACTTTTCATGGGCAAACCAAACCACCATGGGGGCTGCAGCTCTGGGGGCCCAGGAATCCTCAGGGGAGGAGGGGCGGTAAGGGCCTGTGGCTGCTGGGCTCACTGGGCCCTCTGTTGTCCACACCAGGGCTTGGGGTTTATTTTCTTTCTTTGCTTCCCATCGACAGGAACCAAGATTTGGTTTCACTGAACATTTCACTTAATCACCTGAGATGTGCAAAGTGAGCAGATGGTTCTGATTCACACTTTCCTCACTCTTCTCATGGGCCCCCGAGCAGAGCTATGAAAACACACAGAGGAGGGTGGGCAGTGCTCCCTCCCCAGGGCAGGAGGCAGCAGCCTCCTCCTGGGACCCTTGCCCGCTGCCCAAGTGCCCATGGCTTGTGGCCACAGCCGAGTGGGGAGCCTCGCCCCCGGACTGCTGGGCTCTGTGTTGCCCTAGGGCTGGCCCAGTGGGTCATGGCACAGTCGCACGCTGGCTGCCCTGCCTTGCCCTCCTGGACCCCGCTGGGTGACTGCAGGGTCACTGGCACTTGGCCACGCCTTTCCCCAAATGGCGCCTTTGTGGAAAGGCTTTTGCCAGCCCACTTGGGAAAAGGAGCAGCCACCATGGCTCAGACCTCCTCTAACTCTGCATTTCAGTCCTCCCCCTCCTCCACCTCCTCTTCCTCCCCACTTCCCTCCTCCTGTCCTTCCTGCTCTTGTCTCCCTCCTGTTCCGCATCTCCGGAACAGCACACTGCTTACAGACAAGCAGGTTTCGTGAATCAGACGTGCACATGCACCGAACGCACACGGAGGGTCCCGAGCTCTGCGCCCTCCTCCAGGAAGAAAGCC
The DNA here is from genome assembly GCA_004025085.1 of Thryonomys swinderianus. NCBI lineage: Eukaryota > Metazoa > Chordata > Mammalia > Rodentia > Thryonomyidae > Thryonomys > Thryonomys swinderianus. The sequence continues at coordinate 18,339 of PVIC010006589.1, forward strand.
CTGAGCAACAGGTGCCATCTCAGTTCCTTCAGGGTCGCATGCTCCCTTCCTGGACAGGAGAGGCCAGAGTAGGTGCTCAGGGAATCCTGGGCTGAATGAGTCTCCTGGCCCTGCTGGTCTGCACCCCTGTGTGGTGGCAGGTGATGGGTCCTGGCGCGGTGCCGCCCTTTGTCCTCTTGGATTCCATGTGCCCCTGTCTGCTGACTGCTCAGCATATGTCAAGACAGCCCAACTCCGGCCCCGCAGCCTCCTCGGTGGGAGAAGACCCTGTGCCCATGCCCGCCCCATCATCCTCTCCACACATGCAGGCACGACACTTCCACACCCGGTGTCAGGGTTTCCACACCTGCACATAAAGCTTCTGTGCACAAAGCAGCCGAACTACTCTTTGCAGGGTTACTGGAGAACATAGAAATGAGGCAGAATTTCTCCCCATAAAACTGCAAAGTACCTTCTGGTGTCATCTGTGGCCCTGAACTTCTCTTTTATCCAAATCCTGTTTATTTTATAAAAGATCATATTTTATTTTATCTTTTATTTTATAAAAGATTTTATTTATTTAATTTCTTTATAAAATATTTTATTTTATCTTTTATTTTATAAAAGATCATACTTCCTTAGGCATCTGGCCTTTGAAGATAAATATAGGACTCATTTCCCCAAATAATACGGCCCATCAGCACACGTTCCTGAATGTGCCCTCTGGGACCTGGGCATCTGGGCCTCCATTGGATCCTGACACCTGCACGGGCCCATTTACTCCGTGTGGTCTGGATGCACCAGTGGAGCTTTGATACGTTCCAGATTAATTGTGTAACTACTGAAAAACAGAGTGAAGTTGAGAGTGCTTATTTATCAAAACCAAGTGATGCTGATATGAAATCCTTGGATGTCGATCAAGTTCTCAGTTATTAAAATTTGGGGATAGTGACAGACTCATTCTATGAGTCACCAAAGTGAGAGTCAACACCATCAAATTTAACTCCATTATTAATAATTCCTATGTATCTTTTTAAAAAAATTGTTTTTAGTTATTTGAGATAGGGTCTCGCAGGCTGACCCTGAGCTCACTATGTAGCCCAGGCTACCCTCAAACTTACAGCAATCCTCCTGCCTCTGTCTCCCAAGAGCTGGGATTACAGGCGTGAGCCACCACACCTGGCACCGTGGTGTGTGGTACTGGGAATGGAACATGGGACCTTGTTCTTGCCCTGTAGAACCACTGAGCTGAATTTCTGGCCCCCTTATCACAAAAGTATCTTTTGTGGGTCCTTTCACTCCTTGGTGTTGCAGGGATCACATGGGCCAGCCCAGTTCTCCCCCCTGAATCCTGCCCTCTGCCCTTTTCAGTGAATTAAGCAATCCCTTAGCTGAATGGTCTTTACTTTCAACAGTAAATGCACAAAATTATCTATGAATTATCTAGTGACTGAAATTTTAAATTATTTTCTAAATCAGTTCAGTAAAGTTATTGTAAGAAAAATATTACTTAATATGCAAACCACAGAACACTGGACCAGGCAACTAATTTATTATCATTATTTCCCCATTTACAACCAACGCACAAACAGAACACTTCACTTCCACTGCAGGCACTTCCTGTTCAAGGCCTGGGATGTCCCTTTGGAGGCCAGAGGGAAGCCCAGATGCTGGGTGACCTTGGATATTGTCCCAGGCCACAGTCTTCCCAATTTGCCAAGCGCTTTGCAGCCTGTCACAGGCAGTAGGTTTCTAGCTTTACAGCAGCAGGAGGTGCCCAGCGCTGACCTTGGATCTACCCCTGGGCCGAGCCATGGGCTGGACAGACCTGCCTCCGGACCTCTGAGTCCATGTGCAGTGGGTGGGATGTTCCTCCACGCCAGACTGTGGCCTCTCCTCGGCATCCCACAGTGCAGTCCCGGGACTGTGCCCACCAGCAAGCACATCCCCAGGCAGCAGGGAGAGTGAACGCACTTCAGGAAGTGCCCAACGCAGAATTCTACGGGGATCCCTATATCGGCATTCAGGTACCTACAGCGTTTATGTCATGTGGAGGCCCAGTATCACTTTCTGCTGGAGAAACAATTTCTTCATTACTGAGGGAAAATTAATCTAGGCTGGCAAAGTCGTCACATTGAATTGGGTCTACTACACCCACTGCCAACTTCAGGCATCTCCTGCGCCCATGCCCAGCTGGGGCAGCACATTTGTGAGCCTAGATCCTGAGGGTTCCTTGGAGACATGGAGGAGCAGTGACCACTGTAAAGAAACATGGACAGGTTGCCTGAGATGCCTAGTGAGGGAGAGCCTTAACTCCAACAGCCTGTGTCCTGCCTGCACCCCGCACAGCTGCCAGAGTGCTCTGGTCCTGCAGGGCAGTCGAGGGACCTGCAGAGCCGCCTCCATGGCCGCCGTGCTAAGGCCAGGTCAGGAGCACGCGTCCTTTGAGAGAAACCTGTGCTGCTGCTGCTGCTGGAGACGCACGGCCCCCTTCTTGCCCCGCTCTGGGCATTCAGAGGCAAGACAGCAGCAGCTGGTTCAGGGTGGGGACACAGGACACCTGAGGGCACATCCACTGGCCATTGGGTCTTTCACTCACTGGGGCTGTGTGCACAACTCACACACACTGGTCAGGAGGCTCCCAGGCCCCGCAGCAGCCTAGCCCTCTGGGGAGGTGTCCCCCAAGCCCCAGAGGAAAAGGGTGAGCAGATGCCATGCCTCCCTGTGTGAGGGACCGTGTGTAGACCCACTGCCAATCCTTTGTAGCTTAAAAGCTTTCATATTTGAAACAACTACTTGAATTCTCAGACCATCCACTACAGCTCACTCCAGAGTTCTGGGCCTGGGAACCTATTTTCTACAGAATGAGGACAGACAGTCGGTCTCAACATCTGGCTGGTAGGCTTGTCCCTGCCCAGACTGGCTTCAGACATGTAGGCCATCTGTGCTGGGCATGATGGCACTGGCTGTCACCACAGCAATCTGAGAGCCTGAGGCAGGAGGATTGCAAGTTTGAGCCCAACTAGGGCAACATAGCAACTTCTTACATGGAATTCATACCACAAAAGCAGACCTTCAAATAGGACAGGACCTGGATTATCTAAGTGGTACCTGGGTAGTCAAATGGAATCTGATCATCCTTTAAATATGGAATAAGGAGAAAGACAGGACTGAGAAAGCTCGTCTGGCTGCAGACAGAAGAGGACTCTGCCTGGAGCCTGGGAGTGAACCTTCCTTGGAGCCCAGTGAGGCTCGTTTTGGACTTCTGACTTCTCAAACTATGGGACAGTGAATTCGTCTGAGCTGACCCTATAGCAGTCCAGTCACTAGGAAACTAATCTAGAAGCTTACTCATGACCCCTGGGGTTGTTATCACTGTTCTTGCTGCCCCCCAGTTGCTGTCTGCAGTGCCATTGGTGTTGATCCTGTGTTCCAAAGGGACACAGGGGGCTTCCAGCACATGTAACTGCTGGAAGTCTCAGCAACCAAAACTGAGGGCGGTCTCCTGAAGTGAGCGGGTCACATAGCACTTTGCCCTGGAGAAGCTATAAGAGGGTTTCCCTGCAAACACTGACGGTATGGTTCTTGTTTACTATTTCATGCAGCCTTTGCTTCTAGTACAAAAGTGTGGCTTCAGAGCAAGTTGATTTTAGCCTGTTAGTAAGAGGTTTATTTAGAGTGTCTTTATTAGCATAGCTAAAAGATAAACGACAAATGTTGGCTTAGCCAATTATAAGTGCTGTGAGTTATAGTTAATTACTTTTTTTGGCTCTGGTCTTTCTGGAAAGTGCTTTACAAATGACTTCTTTCTTAGATCCCTTCTAGTTTTAAGAGTGTACAGTTTACTTTCTTACAGTAACAGGCTTGTGGTGGGGGAGGCCATTACAGTCAGTGGCTAACAGACTCGCAAATGTGGACACATAATAAATATGCAAGTGACCGTGTGAGCACAGACACAAAAATCCCATCAAAATGCAGAAATGGAGATTCAGGGAGCCCAATAGCATCCAGAAGCCACGTGACGGTGTCCCTGAGAACCAGCACATGACTTCTTCCACGCCAGAGTGGGCCAGAGAGGGTGGAGAAGAAACAGAAGGGGCTTGGGCAGGTTGGTGAGGCTGGGGCTGCTCAGAGCAGGAGCCCCAAGACCTCTGCGTGGCTGGGCGTGTGGGGAGGAGGCACATAGCGAGGACTCCAACCATCTTGTCCTTCCTTATATCCGCTTTATAAATTGAGGCATCAGATGTGTTTTTGGGGAAAAAAGGTTTGCTGTTTGAAAAACTAAAAAGCATCTTGAAAAACACTGGATGAGTTTCTCTGTCCAGGCACTTCTTGCTCTAAACATGAGGCCCTGCAAAATGCCTGGCATTATTGCAGCCAAGCTATCCCAGATCCAGTGCCGCCTAGACATGCTCACCAAGCCACGAAGGCATCTGTCCTGGGGCAGTGGGGAAAATAAACCCTGCAGAAACCTGCAGCTGAGATGCAGAGAGGCCCTGCTGACTTGTGCAGAAGCATGCTGCATGCCACTTTTACAGGGCCCAGTACCACTCCGAGGGCATCACCAGGATGCAACACGCCTCAGGCCGGTGGCTGAAGGGGCTGCGTGCAGTGCGGGTCATGGCTGTGACAGGGAGGCTCTTAGGCACAGGGTTGCTCGGACGGTACCCTTCCTGGGCCTTTGGCCTGGAGTCAAGCATGTGTCTCCTGGACCTGCTGGTGATGGGCACCTCTGGGCAGGAAATGTGCACAGAATGAGTCTGGCCTGTGTAGTCTGTGTCTCACTGCACCAGGTAGGAAGTGAGGGAAAAGATTATTTTCTTGTGAAAAACTCCTAGGGTGACACGAGGGGAATGAAGGCCAGTCTCAGTGTAAGTGAAGATCACACAGATAATTTACATTCTCAGATAACAGATATGTTGGGAGGCATCTACAGTTAGTCCAAGTGTTTTTAATTATTAAAAAAAATTTTTGGAGTACGTTTTAGGAGAGGTTTAAAGATGTGATAGTCTACTAAGGCTTATATCTAGATGTCCCCCAGAACCCCACATGCACCAGGATGTGGCTTTGGGAGTGCGTGGGTCTGGTGTGTGATACATCAGTCCACTGACCACCTGGCCACAGCTCTGGTGCGGTGGTGACTTACTGAAGCCCCACCCTGGGTGTGGGAGGCACCCTCCAATAGGCGTGGAGCCTGGATGGGATAAAAAGGGAAAGAAGGAGGAAGTCTCACTGGCTTCTGCCTTCCCTGCCATGACTGTTTCTCCTCTGCCAGGCTGCCCTGCTCTGGAGTTGGCCAGCTACGTCTGAAGCCTCTACAAACTGTAAGGCCAAATAAATCTCTCCTCCTGTAACTTGAGGCAGTCAGTTATTTGTCCCAATGATGAGGAAGTAACTGACACACAGCTAAAAACCGAGTAGCTAGAAAACTTGTGGATGAAGCAGGGCAAAGGGACCAGCTGGCCCAGGTGTACCCTCCTCTTTTGCAACATTCCTACGAGACAAAGCCATGGCATCTCCAGGAATCTTTAGAGATACCAGAGTAATTTGAAATCAGTCATGACTCCAGCTGTTCCTATTTACAGATGCGAAAGTGAGCACAGAGGGGCCAAGGGGTGTGCCCAGCTCTTGAGGCATCCTGACGAGGAGACCAGGACTAAGGTCAGCTCTCCTGGCCGCAGTCCAGTATTCCTGCCCTGATGGAATATGGCATCCTCGGAGGACAGGGAACCATCTGCATTTCACCTCTCAGCAGCCACAGGATCGAGTATCAACTACTCAGACACAAAGGGATTTCTTTCTTCATTTGTCTAAGACTATCGAGAAGGGGCCAAGGACCCAAGCTCAGAGGCAGCCTGAATATTCGACACGCACGACACCCCATGTCTGATCCCTGCCTCCCCAAAAGCATGACTGAAATGACGGAGACAAGCAAAAGACTTAAATCTCAACATACAAAGCTCGGGCAGCTGTCCCGCCCTTCATAAAGCCCCACCCAAAATCATATCAAGGAATCTGACAGGGGAAAGTGATACTATCAAAATGGCTTCAGAAATTCAACAACCTTAACACACATGGTTCAACCCTCTGACCAGCAGGCACCACTCGCAGTCATTACCTGCTGAAGGGACAGAAGTGAAGGACTGACCGGGAGAAACTGTGTGAAGAAGAAAAGACACGGCTGGATGCTAAGTCATGTGCTGAGAACAGAGTTAGAGAGAGACAGAGAAGAAGACAGGGAAGCTGATGCTGGAGTGTGATCAGCTGGCTTGGAGGAAACTGCCAACCATCCTTGATGACTCTTTCCAGAAGAGAAAGGACAGGGCCATGATCACCCACGTAAGCAGGAAAAGTTGAAGTTAGGTTGCCTGCATAGATCTGGGGTCTCCAGAGAGAAAGGGGGTGTACCAGGAAAGAGGGGGAACCTTCACGACCTTGTTTCTGTGGGCTGGAGGGAGACTTCATTTGACGGGCACTGAGGACAGGCTTCCTCGTCACCTGCTTCACCCCAGGGCGGTCTGTGTTTTCTTTCTTCTTTGGTGTAATCAAGGGCAAACTCTGGCTCTGGTCCACAACAGTGGGCGCGGGCAGCACAGCACGGTCTCCCCCAGGGAGGGCCCGGACTCCAGGTGTGGCGCTTCGGATCTGCCCTTGCACGCCAATGACACAGACCCGCGTGTGCTCGTTCCCCTCTAGTCATGGCCCCATGTTCATCTAAGTACCTGGGTCTGGAGCGGGAGCAATAGGGTTTGTGCCCACTAATGCAGCTGGGAGTTCATGAGAGTCAGACATGATTAACAGCCCACGAGCCAACTCAAATGTATCCTTTGAGTGCCTGTTCTCCTGGTAGGCCTTCACGCACCAACCCTGCTTTCCTCCAAAGCTCCCCCGTGACCTATAGTGGGTGTTCCCTTAACACTCCACTGCACGCTGGGTACAACCTTCTGATGGGCACAACAGCTTCCGTGTGCGTGAGACTAAATGTCCACCACTCTTCTGCCTTCAAAACCCTAAGTTCTAGCAGGGGAAGGAAAGCAGGGGAAAAGGATTTAAAGAAAAGAGAATGAGAGTAAAGAAAAATAAGAAATTAAGCTTTTGTAAAGGGGAGGGAGAACTGAAAGGAGGGGAATGGGAAAAAATAATTCACATACATTATGTACAGGTATGAATTCTCCATGATGAATGTGATCAGTATGTATTGCAAACATGAACTGATAAAACAATTAAGAACAGAAAACTAAGTCTTGCTAACTTTCAGTCTTTCCTCTTATAGAAAGTTTAGATGGAGATAAAGAGATTGTTCCAGGTATTGTTAACATTTTCAAGGGTGACAAATGGGTCCAGTCTGCATGTTGCAGCCAGTTCGGCCTCTGGCTAATGTCCATCAGCAGAACTGGTCTATGCCAACACTTCTCAGCCTACTGGTTTGGTTATTTAACTATTATTATCAAGGCCAGCTAATGGGTAATTCTAATTGAGAAAATAAAATAATATACCACAAGTGAAAAGCATCACAAGATTGAGGGTAATTGTTTTTCACTCTCAGAGTAAGGCCTTTACAATGATATCTAATACAGTGAAAATATATTTTCAAGCATAGAAAAAATGTTCTAGAAAACTGTGGTCTCCAGAACAAACTAGATTTGTCATTGGAAGTCCAGCTGCAAAAGGTCGGCGGGACTCTAGGCTTTGCCAGGAAACTGTGGAGTCTGATTCTCCTGCTGGTCTGTATTTCTTTTCAAAGACTTCAAACTTGCCCTCAAGGTCTTGATACTCGTATGTGTTTTTTAAAAATGTCTTTTCACTTATGGCTTTTCCAAATTGCCAGAATATTAAAATGTCACATTTCTCTGGGCTTGATCTAATCATTTGCATCACCCTGGACACTTTCAGTTGCAAATTACAAAATCCCCACTTGATGCGGCTATAGCCATACAGGAGCCTATGCTGGCCCCAGCAGGGCCTGGCTGTGGCGCTGGCTCTGGAAAGCTCCATCCAGGGGATCAGACAATCCTGGCTTTCTCTCATCTCTGCCTCTTGATTTTATGGCCATAGGCATTTCCATATTCACACTACACTTACACATCTAAGAAACACGGGGAGGCCTTTTGACAACTCCTTATAGAAAATGTCACGGGCAGATTAAATTGGCCTGGCACGGCCCACTTGCCCATTGTGGCCCACTGTGGAGAGCTGTAACCTCACCTCCACAGGCTCTACCGCCTGGTGTGCAGAGGATCCTGGCTCTTGAAGGAAGAAGAGCTGCTCTTAGCAAACAGAATAACGTGTGGTGACCACTGCTTCAAGAGTACGTGTGACTCATCCAGGCCCGTCACTTCCAGGTCAGTCCTTGGATTGTCTCATGCTCTGCATTGCTGGGAAGTACTGACCACTGTCATGCTCCACTGACATGTATGTGCTCACAGGGGGAAACGTGTATGGATTTTAACTTTGGTTTGTGACCATGTGAGCCCCACACTGCAGCCATGTGGCGAGGCGTCTGTCGGCTCCAGCCCAGCGACCCCCATCGAGAGCAGCAGCTGTGCCCGAGGCCAGCGTGGTGCTTGCAGGGCTCCACTCCCCAGCAGTGAGAGGTTGCTTTCTCTCCGACTGTCACACCCGCCAAGGCACCAAGTCATCATCCTCACACAGAAACCGAGCGTGATCTAAGCTACACTCGGGACTCCTTTGTTCCTCACGTTTCCCGTTCAGAAATTATCTATGTACTTGTCGACAGATTGATCGATAGAGGTTCAAAGAGGATTCAGGATTAACTTTGTGGTTTTGTTTTTATTTTAATAATCCCGGTCACACTGCAGACCTGTCCTTGCCCCCTTTTTTGTGTCTTTCTAAAAACCCAGACCCTGGAAACTGCTTTCTGTCATCATTACTGCTTATCACAAGATAATAATAAGTACATATCTCTGTAGATTTGAGAATGTAAAGCATGATTAAACCCACATTACCTAACATGGAAACTATGCCAGAAGGAAAGGGCCAGGATCCCTGAGTTTGCAGGGCTCCTGGGGACTTTGGCAGGGATGGATTTTCAGGGGGTGGGGGAGCTGCTCTGGCCGTGCCCTGTGTGTTTTCAGAAATGCCAAATTCACTTCTCAGTCCTGTGTGCCAAGACTTATATTTCAAAGCTGGTTTGTGAATTACCCATTTCCCTCCTGGCTTTAGCCAGTCTTTCATTTGTTGCCTTTGTAGAAACACAGGGATCCCCTTAAAAATAACTCTTGGAAAAATAAAGATGCTATTACAAGAGGACCATGGATGGAGGAAAGGCAGGTGGGCAAGGTACAACAGGACCTTTGGTAGGAAGGTTGGAGTTCCCGCTGGGGACCTGTGTGGGGGACTGAGAGTGACCCAATCACCACCCACCTGGCTTATCAGGAATTTCAGGGAGTAGTACCTGTTGATATTCTCTGTGTGATTTCAGAGGGGCTAAGACTCCTTCTCTGCCAGCCCCACCACTTGCACAGACAAACTGGATTTTGGAGTTCAACCACTGTCAGATGCCAGCTCTGCCTCTTACTGACCATAAAAACACAGGCCAGGTGCTTAACCACAATCTGCTCACTGGTAACTGGGGGGGGGGCAGTTGGCTTGTTTCAGTGTTAATGAGATGACACAGACACGACACTCAGCGAAGTATGCAGGAAAGGAGGCATTAGATATTATTATTTGGTTTATAATTCAGCTATTAATTAAAACTATGAGTCTTTACAAGGCCCAAGTATGAATTTTTAAGTGAGCCTTCAGCTATTGTATGAAGACAGACTTCCCTGTGCCAGGGCTCACAACTGAGGTCTCAGTGATCACTGAGACTTCGATGTCTCTAGCAGCAAGGAAACCCTGTGGCCGAGGACTGGCGACTGTGCAGGCATTCTCCAAGATCAGATGTCAGCTAAGGTGCCACAGGTGGCTCATGGCTGCGACCTGCGAGATCGCACAGGTGGCTTGTTAAGTGAGACCTGTCGGTCACGAGAACTCATGGGGACACCCTCCTACAGCCTGGAACGTTAGTGCATCAGTTCTACCATTCCCTACATCCGCCTTCACACCCTGCTGTGCTGTGTAATCACAGATACTATCAGGTCTTAGCCAAGACAGATAAGATCAATTCCCAGCTCAACTAAAATGATCATTATTCTTTAGTCCTTGTTCTTTGTATATTATTCTTTTACCTCCCTGCTGGACCCTCACTGGCTATTGGGCACCCCTCAGTGACTGGTAGTCAGGCTATCAACTCAACAAAAGGGCTCAACAGTGGCAGAGACAACAGCTCGAATGAAACCTTGGTCACCATAAGCAAGAGTGCTATGGTGGGTCTGGTGTGGTCTCAAAGCCTGAGCCCTGAACTCCGTCTCCAGTGGTACCACTGTTGATGGAACCGCCACCCATGGCCAACTGGGAGCAGGTGAGGTCCTTGGGGTTCACCACCAAAGGGGACATGACCTTTCCACTCTGCCACAAGGCGAGCAGGCTTAGTCTCAAATCCCCTGAGCCGGGAGACCATGGGCTGACCCCTTTGGAGCCATCAGCCCAAACCAACCCTCCCTCAGCAAGTCAATGAGCTCAGGTGTTTGGTCAGAGCAGCAGGAAGCGGACTATGTCATGAGTAATAAACACATGGTACAGGAGGTAGAGGCTGCACACTGGAGTCTGTAGAATGGAATGAAAAAGAAAGGTAAAGCTCTACCTGTCGGAGGCCCACACTAGCCTGGAGGCCACAGGTAACACATATCCATGGTGCTCAGCCACAGGTAACACATATCCCCACGGTGCTCGGCCACAGCATAAAACCTCACAGTGACAGGCGGGATCCTCGTGTGGGGAGGTGGGCGCTAACAGAAAGCCAGGAGAATCTGCTTTACAACACCAGCTCCTCAACACAGGGAGCTCACCAGCCCCCCCTGCAACCCCATGCGGAGGCCAGGCCTGGCTCTTGAGTGGTGGCTGAGACACACCTGTGGAGGGGTGAGGGCGCTGTCTGCGGGACCATGGAGAGCATGCCATGGGAACAGGGACCTGGGTTCGCGCCTCAGCTGTGTGACGAAGGTTCATGTCCACAGCCTCTCTGAACCTGAGGTGCTTGTTCTGGAAAATGGCTGTCTGTCCATCAGCCACATTTAGTGTTCATACAAGTGGCACATGTAGTCTGTGGAAAAAAAAGGGACAGACACACAGCAGGCCTTTAACAAGCACTAAATAGACAGCTATAAGGAGAAACTGGAAGCTTCAGGATGGGAACAGACTTGGAAAAGGTGGGGAAAATGTCATACACACCCTTCTGTCCCTCAGCTTGGGTTCGAACTCAACAACAGTGCCCGTGGAATAACAGGACACAAGGCTACTTCTCTTTTCCTGCCACAGTAACTGATGGCTTAGGCTCTGTTACTGTTAACAAGATCAATAAACTTGCCACATTCAGAAATCGACAATTAATCCCTTTTACAGTTCTTAAAGTTGCAGGCCAAGCAGGTGGAGCACATGGTTTTTATTACTGACCTCCCCCTTTAAAAAAGCGAACCCTACTACAATCACTTCGCGCTTCCAGAACTGACCAGCTGGGCTGATTGTGAGCACTGTGTCTCCGGTCCTCTTTCACCTTCTGCACGTTCTGTGGTTTAGACCTGCACTGTGTGGTGGGCAGAGATTTGTTCCCCTTTTTAATGTTGTTACTGGGCTGAATAAACACACTTGTGGAAGATGAAGCCTGGGCCATGTTGAGATATTGGAAAGTTGGGCCTTGCCCCGGAACAGCTCTCTCCTGGTCGACACCTCCTGGTAACAATGGGCTTCACTGCGGGCTCCCAGTGGGATGGGGTCAGAACCCAGCTGGACCTCCAGGCGTCCACCCAAGGGCCACTCGGCATGACCCTCCCACCTCGGTTTCCACTATGTAAGAATCTGTTAACACCTGCAGGACCCTCTGCACTGCCAGCCCAGGAGAGCCTGGAATAATGCTCTTTCCTTGGCATGCTGACATCCAGTATGTGCTCATTTAAATGGCTTTGGCCAGGAGTCCAACGAAAGTGTGTCTTTCTCCCAAATTCAAACTGGCTCTTAATTTTTATGAGGTTTATAAAACTTTAGCAAAAATGGTTTCTTAAAAAGGTTTTCCTTTAGCTTGTTCACTCCGTTGATCTTGGCCAAGGCTGCACCTAGAGTGACTTGTATGCTTTGAGAAAGATTATTCATATAATGACGTGGAGCTGGGTAGGATCAGAAATATAAATCTCTGCTTGTGACGCTCTTGCATAGTTGCCACCTCTGGAACAAACCGGTTTGGAAGCCAGAACCCAGCACTGCACACAGCACGAGGAGAGCTGGCCCACGGTGTGGGCCTCTCGGGCTGTCTTCACACTTCAAAGTCACACTCTGCGGGCTGTTCCGCTAAGGCGGTGCGGTCATTAGCATGCAGGAGTCGCACTGGAGACATATCAGGTGGTGCCACTGCTGAGAGCTCCTGGCTCCTTCTCCCCAGCGAAATCCTTCTCTCCCTAACCCCGGAGGAAGCCCCTCAGGAGCTGGCTCTTGGGACGCTGCCTGGCCACACACAGTGTCACTGAGGAGTGGCTAGGTCTGCCCCTGTCCTCCTCCACCTGTGTCACATCCTGAGACGCTGTCAGGCTGCACCTCCAGCTGGAGCAGTTGCTTCTGTGGAAAAAGCACCCTGCCTGGGGTTCCTCCAGGCTTGCAGTAAGAGCAGTTTTCCAGGCAGGAACGTTCTGATAAAGGCATCCTTTGTGGCCCCCGTGCTGCGAGCTGCTACAGCTGTCAGGCTGAAGAGCATGCACGGCCAGCCTCTGAGTACACTTCTCCCATCACCAAAGTGCAGGTGCTGCACACGCAGCTGCAGACATTTTATCACCTCGGCACCCAGTTATGACGCAGGACAACGCCATACAGGCCAAGCAAAGGGACGGCCACAGTGAGCTCTTTCTGAGCGCTGACCATGGCCAGTGGACCTCATGACTCCAGTCCGATTCCAGGGACCTGAGGCTATAGTCAAGCTAGGGAAACTCGAAGCTGTGAGGGGAAAATCGGTCACGAAGGGTCCTTTCTTGGCCAGTAGTCACAGGGTCCTTGGGCCTGGAGCCAGTCTTGAGCACTGCAGGAGAGATATCCCCCTGGCCAGCACATCTGTGAGGGAGAAGCTTGCTCTCCACGGTGCCCCTCTTGCTGCACACTGAGGAGCTGGGGCTGTGCAGGGCCCGCTGCCACGCCCACACCTGGTGCCCACCACCTCTGCCCAAGTCCGGAGCAGAGGATGCGCCCACCTCTTGAAGTCTCGCCCTCCTCCTGGCCTGTCGCTCGACTCCGCCCATTGCTCCCTGGAGTTTCACCCCACTGATTGTTCTTTAAGACCTCTTCTGGAAATGCCAGGTCTTCACACGCACGCACACATGCACGCACACACACACACACAGACACACACAGTCTGACGTCATTGTTCCTGATTAGCTCCATGCCTTGCTTCTCTTCAGGCAAACATTTTAAACGTGGGTCTGCTGACATTACCTCCTATCACTTCCCACTGAGTTTCTTCTTCATTTTGTAAACTTGGCGCCTTTGCCCATTCTTTCTCCGATGTGACCCCGTGGCACTCAGTGAGCCTCAGTCTCCAACGGGAGGTCTCAGTGCCTGCTCAGATTTCTTCTGCGACGTCCAACACAGTCACCACACTTAGAACCTCTCCCCCTCACTGCTTCCACCACTCTCTGCTCGCTGGCTTCCCACCTTCTTTTTCAGCTGCCTCCCTTTCCTCCGGAGTTCTCTCCCAGTTAGAAGGCTCGGGCAGCTCCGCCCGAGGCCGAGGGCCGGCAAAGGCTCAGAGCTCAGCTCCCCACTGCTCTGTTTGTGCTGTCAGAGGCTCTTGGGTCCCACCCTTCGATCCCAGCTGCCTCAGAACTATAGGATTTTTCTCCCAAAATAAACCGACTTGGAAATGCAGTCGTGCGCTGTGCTGCTTCCCGTTCTCCAGGAAGCAGATGCCAGATGGGGTTAAAGCACAGACTCCCGGGCTGAGGCTGGGGGAGCAGCGGGAGGGAGGGCACAGCTGGGTGCACCTGCGGGGACCAGGGAGGCCCAGGTGAGGGGAGTCCAGCAGGGCAGGGGCGGGGCTCTGACGTCACTCGCGCTCCGGTGCCGGAAGCTTCTGCGCTGGGGGGCCAGCGCCTGCCTTCGCCAAGCCCCAGGGAACCACTGTGAGGCTCCAGAGAGTGGCGCTTCTCAGAGCCGGCTTCCTCTGGGGCAAGACGGAGACAGCGCACGGGAGCAGGCCCACCTCTCCTCCTCCCTGCCGCCCTGCACACTTCCCCTTCCGGTTCCTTCTCTGTCCAGGCCGCTGAATTTCAGGTCACCCATGGTTTCCCCATGCCTGCATCCCTGACAGTCAGTTCGTAACTCCGAATTCCCTACCGTCCCCCACTCGCTGGTCTGTCTGGTCCACTCCATTCGGGCTGCTGCCAGTGGGGGCTGCCGGGCTCGGCCCTTCTCTGGCTCCTCTGTCACTTCCATTCTCTCGGTGCTGGTGCTTCTTGGGTGTCATCGAGGGCCTGGGTCCTGCCTCATGGGCTTGTCCTTGCTGACCATACCCATTTATCGGTCTCCACTGAGACGTCCACAATTCTAGATTTTTCATCTCTATCCTCAGTTCTGTCCTAAGCTCTAAATAAGCATTTGTCAAACTTGAAGGTTATATGTTCTGCTCTTAAATGGAAAAGAATTACTGTTTACCTCAGCATTAAATTCTTTTGCTTAAAATGTTATATATGGAAGGACATAAAACTAAACATGAGCCCTTGATAATTGGAATTCCTTGCAGACATTTTTCTACACACATTTTCTACAGTTGAGCTCATACTATAAATATATACGTATATGTACATATATACGTATATGTACATATATTTACAGGCAATATCGCATTTTATGCCTTGACAGTAGAACATGTGCAGTCTTCTTATTCAATAAAACATTTGAGAAACATGTTTTGTGATATGCAATATTCCATTTTGTAGATATAATCAATTTTGTAGTGATGCCTGGTATAAAATAATGAAACAATAAAGAACTCTACAATGTTGTGTTTGTACCTGGGAGAATCTCCCCTCGTTTCGGAGGTGAGAAACAGGACTCAGAGTTTGAACGATGCCTCTACTTCGCACGGCTCTGACCTGACAGGAGAAGGGCCCTGCCTGGCTCCTAACTTTCTGGGAATCGTCGCCTGTGGGGCTCAGACGGGCAGGTGTATGGCTGTGCTGTGGGGGCCCCGTGAGCCGCTTGGCCGTGCTGGGTGTGAGGCGGCTGCAGGAACCTGCCCTGGCTACTCCGGTGCTGCAGCTCTCACCTGAGCCATACCAGTTGGGAGCCCCCATGCCCACTTGACCCACAGATGCCGCTGTGAGGAAACTCCCCTTGGTCTCTACAACCTGTGACACCTGCCTTCATCCAGGAGACCTGTTTCTCGCCTGGGCCCTATGCAGGAGTGATTTTTCTGACCAGAGCAAATAGAAAAAGTCTATCTTATTGCTACGCGGGGAGAAGGAGGTGGGCACTACCCGGCTCCCAGAGGCAGTCTTCAGCCAGGAACAATTTCTCAACTAGGGAATAAAAGCAGGCACCGGGAGCAGGCACGGTGTCCTGGGGCAGCAGGTTGAAGGAAGACCTAAAAATACACCAGTATGTCGTAACCTCTGCACTCCTGATGTTGGGGATGGGAATCCTTCTTGTGAGGAGCTATTCTGTGCCTGGCGGCGCTCTGAGCAGCATCTATCTACCAGATGCCAGCAGCCTACTGTCCAGGGGGAACATGCAAGGAAAAGAGCAGGACATGGGAGGTGCACGGGGCACAGGAGATGCAAGAGGCCCAAATGAGGGAGGCGCAGGGGCTCCTCCTCCATGCAGACCCACACTGAGAAGGGGGCACAAAGGCAGAAAGAAGCCCCGTGGACCCGCAGAATCCACCGCAGGCCGCACCCCACCCCCGGCTCCTACATCCAGTGACCTGTTCTCCATTTAGAGCCCAGCTTCTGCCAATCCTAACAGAAGTCGTGGGATTTAAAAATAACCTGATTGTTTCAATAGTGATTGAACTGCCTAAATGCTGCTGAAACGTGGAGTCAAGGCCTTCATGCTTGGAAAGCAGGGCCATCTGCATCAAGCCAAACTAGCTTCCCTACCGTGACACTCCGTGTTGCTCATATCCACAGGCTCCTGGGGCTAGAAGGGACTGAGACGCCATCTCCCCGGCCTCCCACAACCCTCCATAGCCTGTGGACGTGCGATGGAAGGTCATTTCACTGCCAGGCAGTGCTCCCGCCTTGCATACATCACGATGGGCCCGGGTCTCCCTCCAGAAATAAGCATGCGGGGCCTGGTGCCCTTGCTCGCTGCCCACAGGCAGAGCCAGCAGTCAGCCTGCAGTCACCTTCTCACCATTTCTCCTCCACTCAGCAGGCTCTCTGGGTCCTGCTGCTTCCACATCCACCCACCACCTTCTGTCCTCCATGGGACACACCTTCATCACGAGCAGAGCGGACCGTGTCCTCAGCACCTGACCACTGTCCTTGCCCATTGTTCCTTCTCAACCTGTATGCCTGTCCTTGAGACCTGAGGACACCCCTGGGCCCCATGGTGGGCTTGGTGTTAACCTTGGAGGCAGGCAGGCACCAGTGGGTATGACTCTGCAGGTCACACCTTCTTCTGTCATCACTGACTTATGTCCCTTGGGGATGCAGCAAGCATTCCTCAGACCCTTTCACTCGCTCAGTGCCCATGAAGCCTGTGACCCTGGCACCCGGCACCCTAAACCTTTCTCCATGTACCGCACACTTTGTCTTGGCAGCCTTCTCTTGACCTGGGCAATTTCTTGCCAGCAGAAAGCTTGTAGGGCTCTTTGCTCTGACCTGGATGCTCATCTGGAGAAAGCACAATTTCAGGATTTCCTCTGGCTGATTGTATGGTCCCTGATGGAGTAGATCATGAAGACTTCACAGGCACCCTCGGCCCAGGAGGAGAAGTGAAAGCTCCCCTTCGGCCTTGGCTCTGTGTGTCTAACTGCTCAGGCCCTGGCCAGTGGCCCGTGATCCAGGGCTATTAAGGAGAGTCCGGTTGTTCAGCACTCAGCAGTGCTGGGGCTTTGATTTGCAGCAGAAAGACAACTTGGGGTTGTTCTGCCGAGTCCTTGCTGGGCCAAGAGATAAGATGCAGGGAGTCCAGGAGAGTCACTTTCAGATAAGAGATCAGGCTGTCCTTGGGGCCCCCAGGAAGGGCGGGCCTAGTGGATGGGGCCCTCCCATCAAAAGCCCCAGAACAGCGAACCTCCCTGTGGCAGTCTCCAAGCTATTGGGATTGACAGTTTGTCAAAGACCTTTGCAACCAGGGCAACTTACTGTCCTTCTGCTTCTGAAAGCCCGGGGGGGGGGGGGTCGCATTTAAAGGAACCGGTGCACTGGGGCCTGAGCTCTTAGGACGGCAGGAGAGCCCAGGTGTGAGGTGCTGACTGGTGAGGCAAAGTCATTTCAGAAGATGCGGACTGTGATTCGAAGAGCCCGTGCTTCTGGAGAAAATGTCAGCTTCACTAAGAAGAGGGGAGGAGAGGAAGCAAATACGCAGTTACTGTAACCACAGGAAAATGCATGGGTGTAACCTGGAAGACTCGTGAAATGGACATTGACTGTGGGCCAGTGTCAGGAGCCCTAAAGCATGACGCATCCAAGTGGATCCACCTTAAAACCTCAGGAGAAGAATATATGATAGGTATTGTAAAGTAGGAAAATGTTCAAAGGGAAGGGGGAGCGGGGGAAAATGAAGGGAAAGAAACGGAAAGAAAGCTTGAGTATAGCAGGCGGGCTGTGGGGAGTGCAGGAAATGGGAAAAATGAGAATCAAGATGCATCACATACAAATTCTCAATGATCAATGTAATCATCATGTATCCCTAAAATGTACCAATAAACTCAATAAAGGGAGAGAAGAAAAGAAGCTTCTAGCAATATACTGTAAGGATGGGTGGGAAACTTGTCCCAGGTCATTCTGTGGTTAACTGATAGACCAGGAACAAGTACTGCTAGTCCTCTGCATTAGGAGAACATGGGGGTGTTGATGATGGAGTGACCACGGGCACGTTTTTCTTTTAATCTATTCTCTGGAGATTCTGAAGTACAATCGTATTAATTTAAATTAATGTTGGGATGACATACTCAAGTCTGTGTGGTGACTGAGCTCTGCTGTAAGGCCTGCAGTGTGACAGTGTGCAGGATGGGAACCTGCCTGCAGCAGACCCAGCATGCATGTCTTCAGCACCAGCCTTCGCTGAAACACAAGGAGGCTCATAAGGGCTCGAGCACAGGGCCCAGGACGGCAAGGACCACTGGGCAGCTCCAGTGTGTAGCATCAGTGTGAGGTGCTGCAGTAGAGGGGGACCTCATTTTACCCTCAGGCACACGGTGTTTGGCCAGCATTATCTCCGTCTTGCAGAATAAAAGAAATTCAGTTCTAAGGGAGTAAGAAACCTCCACACGGCCAGTGGTTAGTGGGCTCCGGGGTCATGACCCTGGAGGGCCTCAGGAACTGCACAGCAGTTTCCTGGTCCTTGGGCAGAGTGCTGTGTGGCCCTGGGCTCAGCTCTTCCCTGCCGCCCTTCGGGGCCAGGTTAGGCAGGAGGCCCCAAGCCACCGCCCCTCCCTGGCTTCCTGCAGAAGCTCCTCTTGCTCTACTTAGTTTCTCCCTGGCACTGACTCCTTCCGTACCAACAGTGCCTGTTCCAACCTGGCAGAAGCTTCCAGAGGGGAAGGAAGAAAGGACGAAAGAAAGAAAAGAGAAGGAAAAGAGTAGAGGCAGAAGGTAAAGGCCTCCTGATAGGTCAGGTGCTCTTGGGACATGGTCAGGAATTGGGTGCATATCCACCGGCAAGTGGGCGAGGCGCCTCCCCAGAGGAAAGCTGGCCGTCCTGTCCAAAGCGGGAGGGTGGCCGCCGGCAAGCAAGAATGGAGGGCCTTGGCCTTCTTGAGGCGGGTTCCTTCCTGCCCACAACGGTGCCTGTTCCTCACTGGCGGAATGTGGACCTGCCCATTAGAAGCGGCCATACAGTGATAGGATGTGCACATCCGACCTGGCATTTTTATCCCGGGGTCCTTGCCACTCCCAGGCCTCCCTGGTGATTTCTAGCAGAAACCTCAGGGGAGCAACCTGGGGAGGGACAGTCCGAAAACTGAGGTCACCCTGCAGGGTCTGGCCAGGAATTTCCTTGGAGCTTGTGGAGGCGCCTGGCCCTGGAAGCCTCCCACGTCTACCCACCCTGGAGATGGGCACAGTACCAGGGATGGATGGAGGGAGGCATTGGCAGAGAAGCCGCTGGATGTTCTGACCAGTCGGCTGAGTGAAAGGACCCAGGTGAAAGATATTTCCTTGGGGTCTCCCTGACCTTGTGCTTTCTTGACCCAGAATGTGTGCAGCCCCTGCAAAATGCCCAACAGACGAAACAGTCGCGTTCAGAGGAGGACACGGGGGGAAGATGTAGGGGGTGGAGGTTTAGGCTCTGGGGCGGCCAGTGCCATGCTGGGGGCCCCGCCTACACAGAGCAGCATGACAGAAGCCACAGAGGGCCACCCCGGTGCTCGAATGACAGCCAGAATCCTCAGGGGGCTCACCCTACGTGAGCACATACGTGGTGCATGACACACACGCCGCCTGGCTCCCTCTCTGGATCCCATGAGTGTGTGTGGCTGGGACCCCGTTTCCGTAATGGGGCAAACCTTGAGGTTTGCAGCCTCCCGGCCTCTCACTCCCAGACTGGAGCACAGGCTGCCAGTGCCCACCGGTGACCTTGCTGGGCCGGTGACACGGTTTGAAGCCTGGGGCTCTGGATTGGCCACATGGTATGACAGAGGGCAGATCCGAGAGCCCCAGAGCTGCAGAGACAAGACGGATGCAGAATATGGGGTACAGGGTTTCCTCCTGGGGAGAGAACATTTTGTAACTAGGTAGAACGGGTTGATCTGCCATGGAAATGTACATGGGAGCAGTCAGAACCGTGCTGTGTGCACCTTCTCCACCACCAGGCCAGGAGTAAACAAGCAGGGAAAATGTCTGGGAGAGTGGGGGACCCACCTTCAGCTGGGGCACCTCCTCTCACTGTTCCCAACCTGGCCAGGACCTGTGGGTGTGGGTAGGACAGTCTGGGACTCACTCCAGTCCCAAAGAATCACATATGCTTTGTGACTTCATTGTGTTTCTCTTTGGAATTTACCCAATCTTTAATCAGGATGAGCTCACTAATCTCTGTCTCTCTTTCTGTCACACACACACACACACACACACACACACACACACACACACACACACACACCCATGCATGCATGCATGCACGCACACACACACTTAATCCAGGAGGAATAGTAGCCTCAAATGCTGCTCTGAAATGCAGTCAGACTGCTCCTGTTTCCTGAATGTCTACTTTTAGCCCTAAAAAGAAACTGATTTAAACATTCTATTCTGAAGGACTTAGTTGTCCTACAGTATCTGGCCAAGGAAAGTCTCTCGGACACAGAGGGAAAATGGAGAAAAGAGATGGAGATGGAACTGCAGTGCTCTGCAAGCTCTGTGATGAATGTCAAGTGCCCCAAGGCCACACCAGAGCTGTGCCTTGTGTATAAACACAAATGAAAGATAATAAAGTGGCTTCTATTAAAGAGAAATTTTCAGCAAACACATAGATGTTTTAGCTTTTTAAAAGTTTCCTCTTTTTAGTCATGAATTAGTCAAGAGTTGAAATCAGGCCTGGTGGTATATGCCTTTAATCTTAGCACTCTAGGAGGCTGAGGCAGGGAGATCACAAGTTTGAGTCTAGTTTGGGCACGTTAGTGAAACCCTGTTTCAAAATAAAAAAGAGAGAAAGGGATGGGGAGGTAGCTCAGTACAAAGGCCTTGAATTTAATCACAAGCATGTAAAAAAAAAAAAGAAAAAGAAACTGATAAATTGGTTACCAGAATTAAGTACAGTACAAAATATTAAACAATTCCAATACAGTCTGGTCTTATACCTGGGTGGCTATAAAGCCATTTTTACATGGATTGAAAGAGTATTATTTTAGTCACTGATAGCCTAAAGAATAATAATCCTCCAGATAAAGTCAAAGATCAATTGACTTAAAACTTGAAAAACTACAGGCACTTTTCTTAAGCTTTAGATGAGGAATGAGACATAAGAGAAACGGGCAAATTCATACTCTGTTATGTTTTCCCTGAAAGGGCTTCCAAGTTCACAAGGAAATACTGCTTCTTAACCTGTAGAGTAGAAATAGTGAAGTATATATTTTTTGATCTTTTACATCTGTCAGGGAAATTCAGTGAGGTATGAAAGAGTAGATTCGACCACAACAGATGCTACTGCAGCTGTGAATTTAAAATCTAGACTTAGTAGAATTTTAAAAGAAAATTGCTTTGTTTCAGTTTTGATGTATATTGAAAATATCTGCACTCAGTTTTTGGAAGCAG